>DVPD01000547.1:0-11078 GCA_018237605.1 Apyrrothrix (Melanopyge) sp. n. Burns01
ATTCGTTGATACTAATTGAAAATTAGACTCTAGATATATTGCTGTTAACATACATATATTAGATTAGTTAATATACGGGTTAGTTGGTGAATGCAGTTATATTAATATATAATTTATCCTATTCAAATTTGTTCTTAGACGCAAGCTCGTGAGAATTTAGTTGGTCGCCACTATTAAAACGCCATGATAGATTTTTGACAACAACTAACCTTTGTTACAATAGAATAAAATACACACATGTAGATGGCGCTACTAGTACATAAAAATACATTATAATATATATATTTCTCCACTTTTTTCTTTCTCCACATCTTTCCACTACATATATGCAACTTTCAAGGACACCCTTCACAACGTGCGGAGTTTCCGCTTCACTGACCGTTGTAATCCGTCGGCCCCTCAAAACGCACACAGCGTGTCGATCCGTGCCTAGATCCGAGCCTCTCCGGAGGCGCCCACGGATAAGTCGCACGCCCTTTACACACTCTATCTTCGGATGAAGCCGGAGGTTCAGTCCGGTGCTGAACCTCACTCCCACATCAATTCCAGGCGAGGCCAGTTGGGCTCACCATTAAATACCGTGAGAGCTGTGAACAACATACTGTCGGTCAGAAAAAAAGACACCTTTCATATCGAAGAGTATTTTTATAACAATTGCTTAAAAGTAGAAATAGGTGTGAGTGTAAGACATTGCCTCGTACATGTTCACCATTGTTTTGTATTTTGTATTAGTACAAATAAATAACGAATGTGAAAGGTCTTGTTAATATGCATGTCACAGTTTTGTCGAACGGACAGAGTACTGTGTTAAATACACATACTCCACTTTCTCTAGACGACAAAAATTGCCTGAATCCATACAAGTTTTTAAACGTATGAATTATATTCCAACCAATTGAATCTAAATTTACAGTTCACTTTCTCAAAGTACACAGTTCTCCTTAATTCAGTTCTAAATGTCGTGCGACACGATTAAAAACTTGTAAATGTACCAAACTTTCCACATTTCTTGTTTTGTTGTCGAAATGAAAATACAAGGATTTTCTTTATGAGTTATGAATGAAGTCACAGTACTATTTATTTTATTTATTTATTTGAACTTTTGTAGCACTTTAAGCTAAGGGTTACAAGGGTGTACTTAATTACTGCTACTGGATATTACTGCTCGAAAAAAAAACATAGACAAAATGACTTATGAACATCATATTAAGAGGTATTTGGTTAAGCCAGTACTATTTATTTTATTTATTTAATTAAACTTTTGTAGCACCTTAAGCTAAGGGTTACAAGGGTGTACTTAATTACTGCTACTGGATATTACTGCTCGAAAAAAAACATAGAGAAAATGACTTATGAACATCATATTAAGAGGTATTTGGTTAAGCCAGTATGTACACATTTATAGACCGCTTTATCATAATATTTTAAAAATGCCTTCATCATCATCATCATCGGCCTGCTGCAGTCCACTGCTGAATATAGGGCTGTAGAGTTTTTTCCTGTAATCCCCACCTTAGCCATGCAGGTTGGCGACAGCAGAGCACGGCTTCTCGCACTGCTTACGCTACTCCCCGTACGCGGCCAGATCATTTAGTGGTGCCTAGGTAGGCTGCGCTATACCGCGATCACACAAATTATTTTATTATTGATATACAAGAAGCATATTAATAATAAATGAGTAAATAAATCTACATGGTATTTGAATATACTTCGGACTGTCCGTTGGTCGAGTGGTTGCAAGCCCGACTGCCCATCGAAAGGTCTTGGGTTAAATCCCGCGTTGTGTACTAATTTTTGTAACTCAGAATTCCTGGTTAAAACCTCTAGTAATGGCTTGGCTCTGCGTGTGGATTTGTGCCCGGTGCATGACAATAGGCGCATCCTCTATAGTGCGAAGTACGAGTAAAGGTAAAAGGTGAAACGTAGGAGGGTACTATACTACTCTACCTTGCCTTCGGGGACTACAAGCGTGATGTTACCTTAATGTTACGAAAATAAATATACCTATAGTGCTCTTACGCGCTCGGAAACTAAAAGCCTGGATATTGGAGAAGAAACAAAGGAACTATAAATAGCCTTTACTTAAGTTCCACTTGAATATCTATTCTTACAGACCTAACTATCAGACTCCTTTCATAAATGTCATTATACTCGTAACCCCCTGTAAGCAACTCTGTGGTATAGATTTCCGCGTTCCCTCCTCGGGTCTGAGGTTTAATTCCGGGCAAGTGTCTCTGACACTCACAATGCATGTTTTACGAGTAAACACCATTTACAACAAGGATGAAAGAAAACCATAATGAACTTTACACACTGCATAATGTTCTCAAAGACGTGTAAAATCTGTTAGTTTCGTTTGAAGAGCTTGTCAGACTGGTCATACCACTCTCATAATCAGAAGACCCGTGTCCAATAGAGACCCGTGTGCAATAGAGACCCGTGTACAATAGAGACCCGTGTCCAATAGAGACCCGTATCCAATAAAGACCCGTGTCCAATAGAGACCCGTGTTCAATAATTGAACAATAGACGGTTTTACTATGCAAATAATGATAGTTTTATTATTTAAATTAACGTGTGAATGTCGTGATTAATTAGTAATTGAATACTTTGTGTACATAGTGATATACAGAGAAGCATGATACAGAATAAAATGATGAACAAATGCGTACCACTATCGACATTTCTTCAATTAGAAAAGCGACTGGAGGGTGGTGGTACTGAGGGTATATAAGGAGTGTACTCAAAAGATTTATATATGTATATCCATAAATTGAACAATAAATACATACAAATATATGTACATGTATATGTACCTTGTAATAACGGTGATTTTAATATTCAACGTGTATATAAATCTAGCTTACGAGGTTATAATAATATTGCCATTTAATGAACGATTATGTTTTTATCTCATCACAGTTTAATAAAACGATAACAATCAAAACTTGCATTGTTATTATTATTCATATGGCTTGTTTTCATTTAATCAATGCCGCGGTTAAACTTAATGGAACTGAATATGATTTGTGACATTACGACTGCATGAATAAACACATCGAGATTAAAAGCGTATCATATTGTAATTAAATAATATTTCAACTCTCTGATGACAATGACTGCCTCATTGGTCGTGTTGGTTGCAAGCGCAACTGCCGAGGTCCTGGGTCCAAATTCCAGGTCGAGTACTATTGGATTTTTCTAAAATTAGAATTTCTAGCAGTCGCTCGGAGTCTGATATTGTGCCCGGTGTATGGCAATAGACTCACCACTTATTCCATTTTGGGATGTAAACGTAACTGGTGAAACGTGGGAGTGTACTAGACTCCTCTGCCTACCTCTTCGGGGATTACAGGCGTGATGTTACGTAATATTTCAACAATGTAATAGGCTTTTAAATTGGCATTACCGAAAAATTTACAGCCTCTTTGGTCGTGTTGTTGCGAGCGCGAATAGGGCGAGGTTTATAATATTATAATATTATCACGAAAATAAAATTATTTCTTCTACATACAAATATGTTTATAAAGTCTGTTATTCTGGTTAGGGTTACCGCTGCACGTATGTATGTGTCGATGGATCAAGTTTGTGGCTTATTTGAACACGAAATTCATAGAAAAACTTACCATCCTGAAATCTGAAGATTTATTGCTTTCCTAATGTAAATTGAACACTACTTTTTCCAGCGTGACGTAGCATATTATTAAATATTAAACATATTATTTATCACACAGAGCAGGATCTTGTTAATATTTCACTATTTCAATCTACCACAAAATACAATTTAGCCAAGCGGAATAATAGAATAATAAAAGCTGATCTACACGATACACGCATTATTATTACAAATGATATGTAATCTTTATAGGTACTATTTACCTATCATTAGTAATATTCATATTGGTAATATTTACCTCTAATTATGTGAAATGAAATGATCAATGAACACACCGTCTGAGTCATGGAATATGTTTATATAATCGGTTTAAGCGTCTACCTCATATATTGCTTAATCTCAATTAATATGCAATTATTGCGAAGATAATAATAAAGTAACATCACGCTTGTAATCTTCAAAGAAATAGGCGAAGGAGTGTTGTACACTCCCACGTTTCACCAGTTACGTTTACGTCCCAATATGGAATAGGTGGTGAGCGTATTGCCATACACCGGGCACAAATCCAGACTCCGGTGATAGCAATATTACAATGTTACTTAGGAAACATAAGGCTTTATCTATTTAGTTAATATATTAGCTACATAAATATTTTCTTTCCAAATCTTGTAACCTTCATATTATTATTGCATCGTCACGCCAAGTCCCTTACGGGGTGTGTAACGAGTACCGAGTGCCGAAAATCTCAAAATCGTATAACCACAACGTAATACATGAATATATAAAAAATACTTTTTCAAGACCATTTCTAATCAAAGTTAATAGGTTTAATCTTTTAAGATTGAGATGAAAAGTAATACGTGACTCAACTTAATCACATTCCCCTTCATAAACCCACGAAATCTTCTGAAAGCACCGTTATATGATATTTCGGCATTACATTACGAGTATAGCTAAGTGATTTTTCCCCCTCTCCCTACAATTATTGGTTTTCTTGAACAATCCTTATGTTATCAGAGTAAACTTAGGTCCTTTGTCAGGTCACCCTCGTCAATAGAAATTGAAAGATTACTTACTAGACTGTCTGATTGCTGGTAGATCATAGTCCACGAATAGACGATGACTATTCCAAATTTAAAAACATGATGTATCGTAGTGAAAATTACGCGGCTTTTAGACGCAACTATAAAGATGGTTACAATTGAAACAGTGAAACTATGCAAATATTTTAAAACAGTTGTACATAGAACGTATTATACAATACCTACAATTTTATAGGAATTCTCTGCTATTCTATTCAATTATATTTCAGTCCCAAATGATAAAGGGATCTTTAAAGCCAATTTATTCCTTAACAAAAGCATCGATTGTGGAATACCGCAACGATTTTACATATCGGATAATTTGGTATTACTGTGGCAGTTTATCCGTAGAATGTCCTAATAATAGGTCGTCCTATTCAAGTCTTATGTATTAGTATGATTACCTTGAACATATTCACAAATATTGAATAATCATTCAATGTACAGATAGAGACAAGACTACGTTGCGGCAAATGTAAGCGGGAATCTGTTCCAGACAACAAAGACTGTGGAGATTTCTAGATATAAAAGTGTACAGAATAGTTTAAAACGATCGCATTCGACGCCACACAGACTTTGAATGGCTGTTGCAGTGAAAGTTTGATTACGTATATGCAGGGTTGTCACTATTATGTCCAAAGTAAAAATAAAAATACGTTTTCAATTGAAACTAAAGAAGCAATAAACGGGTATTAAATGGCAATTGCAAACTACAAATGCCTGCGGTCTATTACAAATGTGACCACGTATTAATCCCTAAGGAATAACTAATGCATTTTCAACTTGTTTGTGTTAAAATCGGGACGCAGACAAAAATAAATTAATACAAGTGTAGATGTCCCAGACGGTCTGGGGGGAACATGCGACAGTCAAATTACGATAGGATTATGTGCGATCGTATGATCACGTATTAAGTGAGAAATTAATTTATCTGTAAAGAAAGATATTACTCACAGGGTATGTATGGCTAAAGATTATCATCATGACATTATTAAATAATCTGTCAGCTGACAAACTCACATTTGTTTTATTGGGATAGTCGACTTCTTTCCGACCTATTCGGCTCAGAGTATGTTTGTTTCGACTTGCTTGTTTGTGGCAGGAGATTGTGGAGATGGACAGGTATAAAACTAATCGGGCTATCTCGCAAAACAAACGTGTTAGGCCAGTACATAATTTCGTTATGTACATATACATATTTTAATAATTGTTTAAATGTAACATCACGCATAACGATAATTACGTAGCACTTCCTAATAGATATGTCACAAATAGTATAACCTAAAATCGCGCCTGTACTTCCCTGAAGTGGTAGGCAGAGGAGTGTAGAACACTCCCACGTTTCACCAGTTACGTTTTCGTACCATTATGGAATAGGTGGTGAGTCTCTACTAGACATTGCTACTAGAAAATCTGAGTTAGAAAAATCCAATAATACTTGACTCGGGATTTGAACCTCTCGATCGTGCTTGCAACCAACACGATGAATGAGGTAGTCAATGAGGAAGTCAAGATATGTTTATAGAAAACAACACATTCTATATTTACTACTACTACTAATTTTTCATACAGTCTATTCTTTGCCTTCTTGGCGTCTTAAGATCTTTCTACACAAAAGACTTCAATAACATGATGTTTTTATATAATCACGAGAGATAATACGTTCGATTATCAGCTACACCATTTCAATAATGAATTTATATTATTCATTCGAGGTCTCAGTGTATTTATCTCGTTAGCGACGATTCTGAAGTATTTATTTAATTTAAATGAAAATAAACCCAAAGGTCGCGTGCCGTTTCAGAACTAAAAATGGAAAAAGATTTTCTAAAGAAGAGCCCTCTTTGTCCTGGTTTAGTATTTCAGATTTTGTATAGTTTCATTAGAATCACGACCTAACTTAATTATATTCGGCCTACACTACTTATTTTTACTACACTACTACACTAGGTATTTTTATTGAAAGCCCATAAAAAGTTTGCTTTGCTGTATAAAAAGGTATATCTCATATAATATTTATTTATATTTTTTACAACTTCAAAAAATATAATAGGAAAAATACAGCCGGTTCTGGAAATCGATTAATGCTTGTAATAATCCCGAATAAAACTGATACAATACTAATTCGGTAGGTTTATTCATTAATGATCTAAAACCGGTCAGTTTAATGTTGAATACACAAAAAAAATACGTTTTACCCACCACGCAACGATGATGACTTAGTGTCCGTGTACTTGCATAGCGTAAAAAACCTCCAAATAGCTGTTTAGCAGCAAAAATGAGTGCCGCATTGATTGTGCTGCAACAAAACCCAAGAGAGACTCGTAGAACTTTCCAATTCCATAGCTCGACGCCATACGTAGTTAGTGTAATTGCATTATGCTCCCGACAGGCTCTGCGCTGATTTGAACGCAGTATGCAGCTTTCTTAGACCCGTCTACGTTACAATATAGCTTGCATTTGTCGTATAACCTCAATGGTAACTTCTATTTAGAGTTTGTTAATCACGTAAACATGCCTATAAATTACTAATTTCACACCATCACGCCAGGTCCCTTACAAGGACAACAATGAGCATAGAACGCGAAATATGTCTATTCTTTTTGATCTGTGCTGTGCTTTTACTTCCATCTGTACAAACAAAATAAATAATTCACGTTATAAAAGTTTAATTTAAGTTTAATAGTTAAATTTTACGTCTCCAGTTTTCACATACAATAATGTAACTACATGAATAACGTTGCTAGAGTCTAAGAGACAATTTTCAAATAATCTCAACTTATATAAATTAAATATGACGCTTCAGATTCAATACAGATTTAATACAACATTCGTTAAAAGCACACAGGAAATTATTATAATCGTACAAAGAATTAAATTGATTTTATCCAGCTGATGATAAATGGTGCAATTCCGTACATAACATTTATTGCAATTTGGATAGTATACTTAAGTGTACAAATTAGATACAGATTGCAACAAAATTCAAAATTGTTTCTAGAAAACTTTAATCTGTCCTACTCACAGACTATTACGCGGTTGACATAGACAGTGTAAACGTATACAGAATGTTTTATTTTATCGAAAATCGAAGTACAAAGATTTTATTCACGTATAGATTTTTACGAGAAGCTTATAAACTTGTGAATAACAGAGAAAATATTTTAGGAAAGATTATCCACCCCACATAATCCGGCCCGGTCCAGCCCACCTCTTCAAAAACCTTAAGTGCTACGTTACCAGAAAAATCTTAGCTATTTTTCATTTAATAAAACTGCTCCAGCATGACTTCATTAATATACTTGAATAACAACGATCTGTGTTGTTTTAATACTTATTTTTCTCCTATTAATGTAATGTAACATCACGCCTGTAATCCCCGTAGAGGTAGGCAGAGGAGTGTAGTACACCCCATCGTTTCACTAGTTACGTTTACGTACGTCCCGGTATGGAATAGGTGGTTAGTCTATTGCCATACACCGGGCACAATTCCAGACTCCGAGCCACTACTAGAAATTCTAATTTTTACAAAAATCCAATAGTACTCGACCCGGGATTTGAACACAGGACCTCCCAATCGGCAGTCGCTCTCGCAAACACTTAATCAATGAGGCACTCAATTATCCAGAAGTTTCTTAAATAATAGGTAAGTTACGTGTCTTTTCTTTTAGTATCCGTTAACAAAAAATCGTTTTTTGAATGGCAAAGTTCAATGGAGTAACATTGCCAGTGTTTTGGGAACCATGTCTCATATGCATATTTCAGATGAGGCTAATTTTATTTTTATTATCAGTTTTTTTTATTTATAATCATATTAAATAATAATGTATTATTAAAAGCTATTTTCCAAAGACTAAAATAATGTAAGGTTTAATATCATGTGAAAGCAAATGCGATTTTATTAAGAGAAATTTTGCGGTGGGTTTCATTGTTTCGTTGCAGAAAGCTTTATTTGCTGAATATCTCGCACTCGAGAACATTGAAGACAAGAATACTTACAAATAATAGAATAGAAATACTCTAATTCCATCAGTGATACAGAGTTTCTTAACAAACTCAAAAAAAGGATGAAGCATCACGACGGAAAGGGTTCCACGCTTCGTCTTTGCTGTCTTTAATTTTTCATTTTAATCTCTCATTTTTTTATGTAGGTACTTAATATGCGGTATTTGAAATATTTGCTGCCTCAATTATCTTTACTTGGGTCAGTGTTTATGTAATAATAGAAATGCAAAATATAATACAACCAAGAAATAAATCGCGAGAGTATCTAAAAGTACTCAAATATAAGCTAGGTTTACATATTATGTATTTAAAGCATAAATCCGTCCCAAAAAGGGTTCGGCAGACAATAGAAAATAAAGCATATGTAGGTATATATGTACTTTCGATAATAACGTCCACTCTTAGATGCCACTTTTAGTCCATCATATACTTTTCGAGGGATCTAATCTCTCTTATAGTAATTTTTCTGAAGAACTGAACTTTACTTAAAGAAGGACTGAATTTTTGGTGGACGAAGAAATGTAAAGAATTACAGCTGTTATTTTTGGGGTTTGTTATTTCTTATAACATTCTGTTTGATATTTCTACTATCGCAGTGTAATGAAGTGATTTTTGAAGATAAAAATTGACAAAAGGTACATATCAATTATGTTAATGGTTTATCATTTAATTACATGAGCAACTATACAGCGGTTCTAATAGTAAAAATGTACATAAAGTGCCTATAGACATGTGAACTATAGCGGACTGGTATATTTTTAGTATTACAACTTATAGATAGGCATGAGAGTAATATTACGTTGCGTGGTTTACACTGCACGGGCGTTCTATGCGCTCAGTATTGAATAGTGTCGATATGGCGTCCTCGCGACAACTTTCCACTATCTCTTTCGTTTCCCGCCTCGGAGACAATTTAACTTGACAACGTGGACTACACAACAAAGGCCTCTTTGCTCTATTTAACTCTTTGCTTCCAATGAGTAGATATTAAAGGCGTTTCAAAAGTTTTCGATCGATCACATATGTATATGTCATATTTGATAAAGTTTTTAAAGCTTACACTAAAGTAAGAGTGAAGTAATAAAAACAAACTAAAAGAGCTGTAATCGATGTTTAAGGTTATTGGGAGAATTGTACAAATAGTTCGCTACGTAAACATCGTCAGAGGTGTCAGCCCAGGACTGAATTTAGCAACTTCAGTGCCCGTGCAAATGTTTGGACGGAGTAAGGCATTAGTTGAACTTTAAATTTCTTTTAGTCGTGCAAATACTGAAACGTTAACATTCATTTTAGATGACGTCGTCGTGTTAGAAGGAATATTTTGTAAGCGTTCTTTGTGCTATCGGGAACGAGTGTAAACATAAGTGCGCGCCGCGCGGCATCGTGAGCAGGCGGGGAGGGCCTCGCGTCACTTGGGCGGTCGCCGCCGCGCGCTCCGCCCGCACAATGTCGGTACGCGTGGATCACCGCGAGCGCGATCGCTTCTCGCGACATTCTTCCCGCGCTTCTGTTGATCTACCGTTTCCGAGTAGTTCTACACGCGACCATTCTTTCCGTTCGGTCCACTCGGGCCGAGTGCCCCGCGCCGCGAGCGATGACTTGATGGTGCCCGTGCGCACGTTGCGGTCGGCCTCGTGTCGCGTGGCTCCTGGTGCTCCGCACCGCCTGCGTCGCCATCACTCCTCCGCTGCAGAATGTGAACGAGCACGCCGTTCTCGTCGTCACACTCTCGAGCTACCTAACAGTCGAGGGCCCAGCGTGCGTAGTAGATCTCCGGAGCCGCAGCCACCGCCACCTGAGCCAGAAGTCCCGCCCGAGGACGCCGAGAAGGAAGCGCGAAGACGGCGCGTGGTGGCAGCCGTCGCCGCGTCGTTCATCGCTCTCGCGCTGGCGTCCGTGCTGGTGGTGGTGGTGACGCTGACGCACAGCTCGGTGCTCCGAGCACACAACCAAACGGCCAAGTACTACACGTTCTCCGTGCCGCCGCACCATCCTCTCAGTGAGCCCCGTTCATGTTGCCCCACCGTCGCCCTTCCCGCTTCGCATGCGACTGTCTCCGACCCTGAGTGCCAGGGGCTGCGAACGTCGCCGGGTCGCCTGGTCTGCTCATCACCGCCAACATACGCGGTACATATCGTGTTGTACTCATATCAGTTAATTCACTGGGACTCACAGTGGCAAATGCCGAGCGATCTAATTTTTTAACACCATGCGAACGCTTTACTGAATGCGAGTAATGTGTTTCTACTTAGAAGATGGTCCACTGAGGGGATCGCTAGGCTTCTGTTTCATTAGACCCCAGTGCACACACTACGCACGTTCGCAACCCCCTTCTGCATGATTAGTTTTAAATAGATGTTGCGTGTTCGTGATGT
>DVPD01000548.1:0-11074 GCA_018237605.1 Apyrrothrix (Melanopyge) sp. n. Burns01
ATTCATCACTCTCTTCATACATACACGCCGGTTTCGGAGACTTCTGACCCCCCCATCAGCCAGTACCTGGCTGATTTTGTCAAGATAGGTGAGTCTTGGCCTCCCTCGGTACCTGCGTCCGTCAACATTCGCATTGTAAATCTGCTTCGTCATTCTTTCATCAGTCATTCTCTCAACACGTCCAAACATCAGCTGGCATCATCTGCTTTCTAAATGGGGGTGAGAGTGAGGAATGTGACATGAGCACATTAAGGTCTATAAGTTGACATATTTGACATTTGGTGTTCGCTACTTGCCCCATTGCCTACTTGCCCCAGGTCCTTTACCTGACATGATGATATAACAATAATAATTATGGATGATGAATGTATAGTCTGCAAAAGTGTCTAGTTGGACTTACTGGCTGGTTTTCTTGGTGGCCATGTCGGCCAACTGCTCCAGCAGGAGCGGCACGTAGTCCGCGGGCAGCGACGCCACCGTCCTGGCCGCCACGGCCGGCTCGTCTTTTTGTAATACCATGAGTATTAACCTGAAACATGAACAACATAATTTAAGATAACTTGTAAGTATTGGCAATAGACTCACCACTATTCCATATTGGGACGTAAACGTAACTGGTGAATCGTGGGAGTGTGCTATAGACTCCTCTGCCTACCTCTTCGGAGATTACAGGCGTGATGTTACATGAATATCAAAAATATGTGAATTTCTCATTTGAAAGTAATCAATTGATGGATTTTTGCCATATATAGAAGTACTTTCATTATATTTTTTTCTCGACCCTTTCTGTCATTCTACTGCTGGTACTGCTGTTCTTTATGATCATGGAATTATATTTAAATTAGGGTACTGAAACTATACTAAAATTTTAAAAGGCATCCATTGAAGGCATTTCGGAGAAAGTATTTTTGCTACATGCTAAATGCTATGTAACTAAACAGTTATGTTACTGTTAAGATACACAAGGGTTAACTTTAAAATTTTAAATTTTGTCTGCTTACCCTCAGTGTAAACGAAACATATAGAAGCAGACTTCTGCCATAGATTATGTATACGTGAATTAAAAAATGAATGTGACTTATAAAAAATAATAATTCGTAAAACTGAAATATTCAATAGATAAAAATCGGCAAACTATTACACTACAACAGCTCTGATTCTGTTTGATCAATCCATCGTGCTTCTGTACTTCATTTTTCTCATTAGTGAGTTCTTCGACAAGCAAAGCAAAGCAAAGCATTTTTTATCAAAAGAATTATACAGGGAGAAACTAAGTTTTTCCGTTCGCGGTAAACCTTTTGTATGTAGTTCAATTGGAGAGCGCATATTTGAACAACATAACATATTCTCGACTCTGTACCGACGGAAGGGATTTAGTAGACACTTAGTTATTTAAAAGTGACCACGAAGAAATGCAATGATACCTGGTTTTTTCGGGCAAATTGCAGACCGTTTGTTCTTTTTGGAAAATGAAATCAACTCTTAATACAGCATTTTGTTTGCCATACATTTGAATGTGATGCAGGAAGTGTAAATAAAATAACACAAGATATACTAACCCTTATACCAAAATATGGTGCCAAGGTCATGAGGGCCCTGGCTGAGGATGCAGGTGAGCGACAGCGTGCTACCGGTCTTCACGTACAAATCCACTGGACCGAGTATGTGCGCCTTTGCTTCTGTTGACAAAAAACAAAGCTTTAGAAATCAGAAAAAAGTCTGAAACAGAAAGATTTTTGGGTCTCAGCGTTTATAATCTCAGTGTTATTTTAGTACCCCACACTTATATAAATGTAACTTACACATCTCCAGTAATAATATACCTACGTAAGGTCCTACAAAAATCTGATCACACAATTTTTGGGGGCCGTTATTGGCAAGGTGTTAACCATCTGGTTAACGAGGACAACGATAAATTTAATATCACCTCTGTATTTATGTAAATTACAAAAGGCAACATTGCGAATAATTCACGTGTTCTCAATGGACAATTAACATCATCAATAATTAATTACTTGGATATTCAACCGCATGCATGATTAATGCTCTTATTAATGAAGATAATATTCATCATACATAATCACATGACGGTGGAATAATAGCTACTACTAGCAAGGTTTAATAGCTAAAGTAGTTCCTATTGTACATTTTTCAAATTTTATATCTTCTTACTTAATAGCAAAAGTCTAGGGGCCGTAACCACCGCGCCAACGGGATGGTAAATAATTAAATAGCACCACTCCAACTACTTATTATGACTCTTATTATAGCACAATATTGTAATCACGAAAACTGTTAGAAAGGTTAGTGTCTTTCTGTTTATAAAAGGGTTGGATGGATGGTTGGAACATTGAATTTCTAAATTTATTCTGGGGTGTGGAGCGACGCAGAAAATCCATTTGAATTCACGAATCTCACAAATTTCATATAATTGAAATACTTCTTACACATTAATTTCCATATGTTGATATAAAAATAACCAAACTAAAATATAATTTATAATCTCAATAATTATAATAAATATAGCCTATTTATTAGGTTTCTAATGAAACTATCCACCCCTTGCAATATATTACATAACCGTCTAATCTGTTAAATCATTATATATAACACAATAAACATTTTTCCTAGCAGATAAATAATTCTAATTAATGGCTCCCCGCGGGGCGGTTCCTTGAAAACATTAATAATCTCAGCAAGAGTACGCACTTTGTACAACGAAATTGCCCGAAAGTTATAAACGTACAGAGAAAATATCATGTTTTTCCCTTTTTTTTCTGAGCAAAGCGCTTCTTGTTTAGATATTAAAAATGAGAAAACTCCTATTAAATGCCTCATTCCGGATCCAAGGGCTCATATACGCAAAATAAAAGGCGTATTGTAGAATAAAAGGCAAATTCTTTGGTATAAGGTTAAATTTAATACATAGTATTCGGCCGTTTGTTCATGTTAGATCTTCTACTTTCATTTTGTTTGTTCTTTATAACGCTTTGGCTTTAAGATTCCAATTAATTTCAAATTTATATTTTTAACATTAAAACGTGGTAACATTTTATTTTTTATTATAAAATATGATTCTACAAAAACCAACAGAAAGTTGGTTGACACCGCAATAACGCGGTTGTGAAAAGATCTATCAGGTGAAATAAAAAATAAGCCTATTGATTAATTTTTCCTTCTGACAGTGTCAGTGCAAAAACTGTAGCAAATGTATCCTTTAATTACAAATAATATAGTTGGAATTAACGGATGGTAGCTAAAAACAGGAAAGAAAATTTCTGTCTTTTTTACTGAAGTTTGGTAGTGAATTCTAGAAAGTACTCCCTGGCTCTCGTGAGACGAAACTGTTAAGCGGCTTGTATATTATTTACCTAATTGCGATAATGTCGTATCTAGGCTTGTTCTTTAAAACCAGCACATTTATTTTCACGTTCGGACTGCGTCGTTGGTTGAATGATTGGAAGCGCGACTGCCGATCTTCTAATCCTTGGTCGGGATACTATTTAATTTTTGTAACTTTGAATTTCTAGCAGAAATATCTAGTAGAGGCTCAGAGTTTAGATATTGTGCCCGGTGCAAGGCAATAGGTCACTCCCTATTCTATATTGGCATGTAAACGTAACCGGTCAAACGTGGGAGTGTACTACACTCCTCTGCCTACCTCTCCGCGGTTTACAGGTGTGATGTTACGTTTACAATACAATAAAATACAAAAACTGTTTATTGTACACCACATGACAGAAAGAGAGAAGGTAAAGAATTATTTACCTTTTTAAGTAAAAAAACAATTCATGATGAATGTGACAGAAGCACGACAGATCTGTAAGGATTGATTATTTGCCACTCCGTGCTCTCTGCCTACCCTATAAGGGACCTGGCGTGAAAATATGTATGTATGTAACAATTCATATCAGCCTCAACTACAGGGTCTTACAAGTAATCATTGAACATCATTGGTATTACCTATTAGGCTTCATCGTGAATTCAGTTCTATGCTACCAATTTCGAATGTTTTTGAATCCATCAAAATTTAAACAAGAGCTTCCTTTAAACATACGTATGAATTAATCTATGAGTAATAAGCATGCGTACAAATTTTCAAATCCCGAGGAATAATTTAGAATGAACCAGTCTTTGGAGTCCAAATAATTGCAAACCTATAGTGTAAGTCGCAGAAGTTAGTAAGGTGCTTCGCTTTGATGACGTAATAGCGAGGTACGGACGCGTCGAAGGCGAGAGAGGTTAACATTGCTAGTCGGAATCAGGTGGCGGGAGGGAACGCGTATTCCTCGCAAGTGCGAAGTTGATGTCTGCGTGTTGTACTAAATGGAATCGTCGAGTGGATGACGCAAATCGGAATACCATAAATAGAAACTTTGACTTATTAACGAAGGGAAAATGTCAAAATATCAAGGAAGCAGAGGGAGTTACGGCTGGCCACGTGACTCGCCATGGAATTACGAATCACGTGTTTTATAAAGAGTTTGAAAATGTGGTTGAGTAACAAACACGTTTCGGTATTTATAAAGTCTTACTCAACGCCTCTTTTAACGGCATTTACCACACAGATTTGCGACAGCGGCGGCGATCATCTCCTAAGGATGTTAGAAAATTATTAGGAATTGTGCTTACTTGTAAGATGTTGAGCTATTTCAGAGCCAAATTTTTTATTGTTGATTGACCTAGATTCGGAATTTTGTAACATAAAATTCTTATTTACTGCTGAAAATTTCAAATAGCTAGCTTTACCTACTCCGCGAGCGATCTCGCGCGATAATGTTTTAATAATGGATGATGTACACAGAAAATGGAACATGCTAAATATAAATAGAGCGATTTGTTCCAGGTGACGGCCTAAATATCTTTACATAATCAAAGTGATTATTATTTCGGTATGCATTTAGCATAATTAAATGTTATAAGCATATTCAGCCCACACATGACCTATCTATATGGTGTTTTAATCACTGTCATAACATTTTGCACACACATCATAAAATCGACACCGCCGTACGAAGAATTGTATGTACTATTTTTAAGCTGAAAGGTAAAAAATGTGCTTTATATTTCACCGTAACGTAACGTCAACGTAAAAATGTGCTAAATTCATCGTGTCAAGTATGCAAGTAATGAAATTACTGATACTAAAATTGCATCATATTGTTGCAAAACACCATCTCGAGCCACATTGTAGCCGATTAAGGGTCATTTCAAGAGACTAGCTTGGAGAGGAGAGTAGATTTTGACAGTATTCAAATTATTAGTACATGAGAAATTTAGAACAAGTTGGCCTCGTTGGGCTCATGCATCGACTTTATTCTACTTAGTCGTCCATACTTCGTTTCACACATAAAACACATCGTACTAACACGCAGTAATCTATTTTCCTCCGTTTTACGTTTACCTAATTATCAAAAAACGTAACATTAAGTCTGCTATCCCTGAAGAGATAGGCAGAGGAATGTAGTACAAATCCTACATTTCACCAGTCAAGGTTACGTCCCATTATGGAATAGGGAGTGAGCCTATTGCTCTCCATCAGGCACAAATCAGACAATGACCTACTACTAGGAATTTACAGTCAGAAAATCCGAATAATACCTGACCTGGAAATCGAACTCGTAAGTGTATTTTTTGCCAAATGTCTATAGGCAGCTGCGGCTAACTAGCATTTGAACAACAATCTAGAACTTTGTTCATTGCATATAAAATAATTTAAATATTGTTTATATCGTGTACAGGTTCTCTGGGTTAGTTGGAAACTTATAGTCTAGTATTTTAATTTTCAGTCTCCAACTTCTGGTCCGGGTTAGGCAGGGACCACCGGGTGCCAAATATTTCCATTCATGCGCGCACGCCGGTTTCGGACACCTCATTCCACTAGCAGCCGCTATTTGACCTACAAGCATATAAACGCGACGGGTGAGGTAAGATATGGAAATAATATTCTAATAGCGAATTTTGAGTTGACGGTACATAAATAAAAATACATAAACAAATGCACTGCGCCGACCTCAATCCAGTTTAGATACGAACAGGGGAGGGACGGAGGCGTGAGCGACTGAAATAGCTGAGAAAAATCACTAAATCAATAGGAGAGCTAAAATGGCAAATGAAATAATAGTTCGGATCACAGTTCACTTATTGTGTCGCAGTGTGTTGGAATAATAAAGTTTAATTATGCATTGTATTGAATAAGTTATTCTTTGCTAATTAGCAATGGGGTTGCATGATGGAGTTTGTTCCAAGATTCCCGCGGTTATGAGACAAATTCATCCCAGTAGATAGGCCTAAAAAGGTTTGTGCGAGATAGCCAACTAAATGAGCTGCGATTAGTTTAAGAATTTAACAATTTGTTTATTTTTATGTTAAAAGGCACGTTTTTGTAAAGAGGTGTGCAAGAATTTGAATCCAGGACCTCCGGAGTGAGAGACCAAATTTGAAACCACTAGGCTATCACTGATTTTACCTCTTATTACTTCTTTTTGGCACTAACTTTTCTGATTTAACAGAGGAACAGTAAACCTTCGATGTTTGACTTTACATTTATATACTTGTACATACATATATTCACGCCAGGTCTCTCACGGGGTGGGCGGAGAGCATCGAGTGCCAAATATCACAATCCTTACAGACTTGCACTTCTTCTATATTCATCACTCTCTTCATACCTATACGCCGGTTTCGGAGACTTCTGACCCCCCCATCAGCCAGTACCTGGTTTATTTGATCAAGATAAGTGAGTCTTGGCCTCCCTCGGCACCTGCGTCCGTCAACATTCGCATCGTATATCTGCTTCGGCATTTTTCCATCAGCCATTCTCTCAACATGTCCGAACCATCGGAGCTCCAATTTACACCAATACTCTCAAACATACTACATGCATACAAAGCCTGTTCCTTACATCAGAATTACGAACGCGGTCGGCAAGTGCCAAGTCAACTCTCGCTCCTGTTGGAGTAAGTAAGGAGTTCAGTATCGCCAATCGAGCGCTCTGGCTACGAAATTGGCAACTCAGTAGCTTACCTAACACTCAATTCACACGATTTCCTGAACTCTCTCTTCTCTCTATATCAGCGGTGTACCTGCCGTCCCTGCTGAAAGCACATCCAAGATATACAATTTCATCCACTTGTTCCAACACCCCATCATCAACTACTACCCTTGCAGTAGTTCTCGGCTATATAGTTGTAATTTTTATGCTCCATGACATTTTTTTTTATGCTTCATACGATCCGTTTGATTATGGACCAACATGTAGTTGCGTTAGAGGTTAAAATGGACTGTATCTTTAGGATTTAAATTTAATTAGATATGAGACGACTATTCACTTACACTGGTTCAATGCGACCGAGTCTCCTCCATGACAAGAGCAAAAGTAAAAAACCCGCGAACACCGGAACAATCCAACCCAACAATTGCAGTAGCCGTAAGCAGCCGCTAGCAGCGCGCCGTAGCACTCGTAGCACTGCGCACTCTTCTCGCTACGATCGGTTTACGCTTTCTTGAAATTCAACATAATGTATATTCATACAATATGACCACGTAAAACTTACCGTACTTAAATCGAAAGCTATTGTTAATTACGCTGTGTCGTGAAAATTGATTATTTTAATAAAAATGTTTTTACAAAAGATCTAAATAAGGTTCAATATTTCGTTTTACTTTTAATTACTGCACTTCCGATTTTATTATACGTTTTATAAAGAGTATTTGTCTATTGTGCTACTTAAAAGAAGCTTGAAAAGAAATTTGTTTTACTCTATAAGTGATACTAATTACGTTAGTTGGTACAATTATTGTAAATACAACATTGGATATCGCTCTGGTAGAAACAAAAAGCAAAAAGCGACTGTTCTTCGCCGCGATATAACCTCCACCCATTCATCATCAGCCTTTGCAGGTACATTGCTGAACCATAGGCTTCCCCTAATTGGCGCCCCTCCTCTCAGTCCTGGGCCCCCTGGATCCAGCAGTGGCCGCCATTCGATGACGTTTCTTCTCCATCGGTTATCGGTCGCTCGAACGATATGTCACTTGAAATAGCTAATTTTCAGAGCTATGCCAGCAACCAACTATAAAGGAACTTACAAAGAACGACCTCTCGGCACCGTATGTCACCACTGGTAACACACATTACTTGAATAGGTTCGACTTAAGACACAGGTATATTGGACGTCAGGATACTTCGTAGTTTTTCGAACGGTGCCCATTCTGGTTGGATCTTTCGAGTAACCTCTCTTTCGATGTTGGACTTAACCATTCGGATCGTTTGCCCCAGGTCTTCTACAACAACTACTACTCGTCTACAACTTCGAATTCGGTTTTGCTAGTCATCTTTGGTCTCTTATAAACTCTAGTCAATATTCGCCAATATTGGACACACCATGGAAGGTATCATCATTACTTTAAGAACAGTACCATTGACAACTGCCGGTAGGAATGTGACGTGCACGTTAGACATGATTTTCGGCTTGTCCACGTTCATCTTAAGATCCACTTGTTGTGCGGCACTATTGAGGTAATTGAGTATAGTGCTGAGACCATCTAGTGATTCCACCAAAGTAGAAAAAAATCTGGAAATATTATTCAGAAACATAACAAAATATCTCAGAGAAAAATAGTTTAAAGGTTTTAAATAATTCTTAAGACGTCGTTATCAAATTCAATGACATGGAAAAATATTATAGTTTGTAAAATAAAAACAATACATTGAAACCACGCTATAATATAAATGAACGAATAAGTAGAATAGCCCGTGTACATTCAAAGAGTTCTACTTATACTCTTAATTTTGTTTTACGACACGTAAAATAAAATAGTTTAAACTAAAATTACTAAGAACATGCAAATTCGTAGCACTATATAACACGTAACATTATATCTGTAATCCCCGAAGAGGTCGAAGAGTTCAGTTCCAGTTGCGGCCACGGTGACGGCAGGGTAGGGTAACGGTGCTAAGAATACCAGGGCTACCATAAACAACTGACCCTGGAAACGTATCACGTACGTACTCTGAGGCTTGACCAGCATTTAGCGCAGTTGAAACTGGAGCTAGAGGACATAAGGTGGCATTTTTTGGGGTTGTGTGAAGTCCGCAGAGAGGGAGAGGACACCATCACCCTAGACTCTGGCCACCTGTTGTACTACCGCGAGGGCGACCGAACATCACAGGGTGGCATGGAGATTCTCGTAAATAAGACTCTCTCTAACAACGTTGAAGAAATCAAGAGTGTGTTGACCAGGATAGCGTTCCTGATACTTCGGCTATCCAAGCGTTATACCGTGAAGATTATTCAAGTCTACGGACCGACAACGACACACTCGGATGAAGAAGTGGTGGATATGCACAAAGACATATACAGAGCTTTACACAACACCACCAAGGTTCACTTCAACGTTGTTATGGGGGACTTTACGTCAAAGTGGGAATCCAGATTGGCAACGAATCCAGAGTAGGCGCACATGGTTATGTATTCAGGAAGCACAGGGGGCAAATGCTAGTCAACTTCCTCGAGAAAGACCTCAAGGAAGAGGCTTTTCATGATGAGCTTGTTTTTTAAGAAGAAGCCCCAGAGGAAGTGGACATGACGAAGCCCTGACACTGCGACGAACGAAAAACGAGATCGAGTTCATCATGACGAACAAGAAGTAAATTCAGAGATGTCTCTGTGGTCAATAGGTTTAATACCGGATCTGACCACCGACATATCTGAGGCTCTCTGAATATAGATTTCAAGCTTGAGAGAAATCGTCTGATGAAGTTAACGCTCCAGCTTAACCCTGTGCGAATCATGGCGGAAGTCGAGAAGTTTGAGAAGCTTCTCGGTAATAGATTCGTTGGTAGTGAACTCACAAATGACGGTGACGAGGCCCTACGAGTCGTGGCCGTGGCTGAGGAGCGAGGACATCAAATACTGCCCAGTGCAACAGCAAGGCAAAAAGTCCAAACTCTCGGACGCGACTCTACGGCTTATGACAGAAAGACGGAAAAACCCTGGGACAACTTCGTCGGAGAGGTTATATCTGAATAGGCACATTGTGCAATCCATACACCGGGCATAAATCCAGCCTCCGAGCCGTTACTAGAAATGTCTACTAGAAAATCTAAGTCTTATAAGTCTACTAGAAAATCTAAATCTTATAGTACCCGACCCGGGAAATTAACCCAGGACCTTTCGATCGGTTGTCGTGCTTGCAGTCAACACGACCAACGATGCAATTTAAAATAAAAAATACAAATCAATTATAATTTAAAAAGATTAAAATTAAGGTTTTTCGAATTATATGATGGTCTTCCGCTCTTCAACACCATTTAAAGATTCTAACATTATTTCCCATCTCTTTGTTCAATTTGATATGAAAATATGCTTTTTCGTAACAATTTGATATGATAGTATATGTTATTATAAAGGAAATATAACATGTACGACGAACGTCTTAATAAGTTTTACCTACCAATAATATCTGTTTTCTGAAATCAAGTGTTGAATCAAGTCCCGCCGTTCTTATCGTAATGTATAGACAAGTGAATAAACTGCGTCTAATCAGTTGTATGAGATGATTCGCGGCCAATTCGTTAGCTAGAAAGAAATGAGAATCTTTTTGCAATAAAGCAACTTGTAACCGACTGTTGTCTGAGGTAGAAAACTGAAAGACAGTTTACGGATCCCCGCAAAGGCTTGTTATCCTATATTAGAGGTATGCAGCGTGTAATTGAGTGCAATTTAATTGCATGTGTGCTTTAGTTGGTCAACAGCATAGGCACGAAAACACATTGACCTAGAAGCCAGGTGACAGTTTGTATCTGACCGTGAACCGGGAAGTATTATCAAGGTTACAAAGACGCATGCGCTCTGAATCCTCAACCAAATTCATATAACGTTGTCGGGGTGTCTCTTTCAACTGCTTTGAGTTTTAAGTGAACTTATTTTAAAGCAATTATATAACAAAAAATGATTCAAACGTGAATTTAACTTTAAATTGTAAGTCAGCTTATGGGTGGCAAGCTATTTATATATACATGTGAAAATATTGCGAGCTTAATATAGAAAGAAGGTAATTAAATCAAGAT
>DVPD01000549.1:0-11069 GCA_018237605.1 Apyrrothrix (Melanopyge) sp. n. Burns01
TGTCATTGGGATAGAACTATTTAACGCCTGTAATCCTCGAAGAGGTAGGCAGAGGAGTGTAATGCACTCCCACGTTTGACCAGTTACGTTTACGTCCCAATATGGAATAGGTGGTGGGTCTATTGCCATACACCGGGCACAAATCCAGACTCCGAGCCAAGAAATAGTAATTTTTAGAAACATTCAATAGTACCCGAGCCGGGATATCCGTAAATCTATTTGTAAAATACAACATCACGTTTTTTATTTACAGTGCAAAATCAATGCAATACATTGAAATAGAGGACGCTCATTATGAAGTCAGGTAACAATGTTTTCAGTATTATCGAACTATAAAAAGTACAATAGTGTAATGTAATGTCGCGTATTTTATAGCACTAAACAAGAACAAACGCGATTATAAAAAACAAAATTTGCCATCGAAGACGATGGTGCTGCCATCTAGGCGATAGTGCTGCCATCTAGGCGATAGTGTTGCCATTTAAGCGACATTGTTTCGCTCTGTTCTTTACCAATATTATGTACCCGTTGCCCGCATCCAAAGACATTCAAGGGGAGACACTAGCTCTATATAAAGCAATCGTCACATGATGCGGTATTATTAAAACCTACATTGTCGTATAATGATTAAAAATGCATGTAATTCAGATCTTTCTTATAATGATTATAACTAAAGCGAAAAATTTATTAATTTTGATGAAAAGGAAACTAGTTTTAGTCTATATAAATAATGATCTACCGAGTTTTAAAAGTGGTGACACTTTTCTATAAGATACGATAAGAAAAAATATTTTGGGTCCTAGATACCGTGAAAAATGCGAAGAGGTATCGTCATCTCTGAAGCAACGAGCCCATTTATTGGGTGAGTTTGTAGCGGACCAGATGTGTGGGCTGACTCAAGAAAATGACTGTACTATCCCCAGTGTCGACTTACACTTGGCAGATATAATGGTTAACAGACAAGAACATAATTTTGCTTTGTTTAAAATATATGACGTTTACAGACTCATCTATCTTAGCTTCCTGTAACTTCAGTTGTAGTTATAGATGGCAGTAGTAGTTTATTAATAACGCTGCGTGTAATGGCAACGTACGTAATCATAACTTTCATACATATTAACATTAATATAATCATATTAAAGTATCCGTTTAGATATTAAACACTTGTAGATAGGAATAGATAGATTAATGATTTGACACTAAATTTATTTATTTAACTACCTAACATTTATATATTGTGATTTGTTTTTATCGTATATCGTTTAGAATCGAAACAATGTAAAGAACTTATAGAGCCCGTAAACTTTGTATTCAATGTTGCTACAAATTTGCATATCGAATTGCAAACGTAATCAAGGCCATTCGCATTTTGTATGTATTTTCAATTTTATTATATTACTTGTTACGGTTCACAGTTAATATTGGGATTTCAACGCAAAATCGGAACTAAAAAGAGGGCCTAATGTGCGTGCTCGATTTATTCGTGCAATAACTTACGTTTAGGTACGATATAAATTCATATCCAACGTGCAGCTGGCTAAGTTGCTACAAGTTTACAATACGTATAATAACCACATTCTTCAGATCGAGGCACAATAATGTGTTTAACGGCAGAAATTACACCGTTACCGTTTTCGCATTCATACTTTGGATAGTGCTTTCCTTAAAAGCTTGTAATATACACAGGGGGACGTGAGTTCGTGTCTCGTGGGTCTAGGCTTTGTGAAGTGCGGCGGGGCGCTCGAACGTGCGATACTGTACAAGGTGCTCGCAGACCGCATCGGACTGCCTTGTGCCTTGCACCGCGTGATCAGCGGCCACGCGTGGTGCGAGGTAGCCGTGCCTGAGCTCGACCCGGTAATTATTACCAATAAGTTTTTTTTTTAATTTTGGGAATTTCAAGCGTGATCCAGATGTTGTAGCGTATTGCACTTCTATCGCGATACCTTGAGAGCTGTTGTAGGACGTAAAAACGGGGTATTTATGAATCTGTTAGTTGCCAAGGGTCTCCCAAATCTCGCACTAGGGCTGTTACAATTACGAGACAAACCATTTCCAGCTTATTTATATTTCCTTTTACGGCTACACTTCTTTGGGGTCCAATGTAGTAAAGAGCGTTCGAAATGAATGAGTGCATACTTTCAGAATGATCCTGTAGACTGCGAGGTGCGGTTCCCAGCGGGGCTGCTTCGCGTGAATTATGTGGTGGACCTGATGGAGCGGCCGGGCCAGCTGCACCGCTGCGACGGAGCGGCGGCGCGGCGCGTGTGCGGGCCGGCCTGCGCGCCCCGCACCGCGCGCTCCGCCGTGCACGTGTGCGCATGCACTCATAATGAGTGATGCGGTTGAACAATTCTGCCCTTAGAATACTGTAGTGTTTAATGTTATATTGGAAATTGCAGTCGATAGTGCATTTAATCGGCTTTAAATATAACATTTCTTACACCTCACGTTGTAAAAATATTACTTACATCAAGGCCGTTATATTATGTTGGTGTATGGTAGGTATGTTAGGTCACAAAACTTCTGTTTAACATTTTGATTTAGCAAAAAAAATTGAAGTGTTGGTATGTGTGCCGATGTGCTTCATGTGTGGGTTTTGGTCATGAATTAAACAAACATTTGTAATGTAAATAAAATACAAAATTTATTAAATATTTTTTTTAATTACAATAAAAGGCAGTTTTCATTCCTATTAAGTCATAATCAATACTTTTAAAAGTATTTTATTTTATAGCACATCAAATGGACGGACAGACGATCACAAACATAAACATTTACAATTTAAATAACAAAAATACAGAAAATATTATCATTAATATAAGGAAGGTACAAAAAAAATATAAATGTAAATATTTCATTGTTTAACTTTTCACATTCGGTAATATAAATCTAACCTTGTCACACAGAAAGTCTTTTTATAAATGTTATGAAAACGAATTTAAAAACAATAAAACAAATTTTCATGGAATGATTACAAGTAAACTATTGTTAACAAAATAAAAGAAAATATTTTTTTTCTCAACAAATATGATTACTATCAAATCTAAAGAAATCTAGTCATTACTAAACATTTACTGTGAATTTCTTTTCACTGAATGTAAAATTACATGGACGGGTACATGAATACACATTTTCAATATGTGTAATTTTTCAATTTAATGCTCAAATTGTACAACCTCGTGTAAAAACTCCATCTCTATGAAAATATTTAATAACCATTACAATACAAATTAATGATATTTACATCTCTATGCTGTCTCTATTTTAATAGAGCAAATATATTTCCTATATTATACTGATACAGAAAATATATTTTATATTATAAACTACATTTTCTATATCGGTCTCAGCAATGGCTGTCTGTCTGGAAGACTTGGCAGTAGAGTGACGAGACCGCCATTTGTAACACAGAATACTAATCTGGTTGGGTTTAAAGAGATTTATTCTCAAAAACCCAATGTTGTCCCTTACATTAGAACATTTTGACAAATGGTTGAAAAAGTTTGACACTACACTAATCAGAAATAAATAATGTACTACTTCTAACACCACGCCTGTAATCCCCGAAGAGGCAGGCAGAAGAGTAATACACTCCCACGTTTCATCCCACGTTTACGTCCCACCATGGAATAGGGAGTGAGCTTATTGCCTTACACCAAGCACAAATCCAGACTCCGAGCTGCTACTAGAAATTTCTATTAGAAAATTTGAGTTTGATAAATCGAATACAGCATATTGAGTAATATGTACTATTACTATTAGTACTATTTAAAATAAATTTCATTGTGTGTATTACTGATATACAACGAAGATAACTCAGAGAAGAAGTTACGTATAAAAGCACATTTAAATACAAAAATTGTAAATTTTTTTAAGTGACATATTCAGTAAGCGATCTGTTTGATTAATAAAACTGGCATGGCTGTTTTGGTACGAAAGGCTACATTTTGCAAATTGACAGACCTGTCTCGGTGTTTATACGTATGTGAAAAAGACTGAGTGTCACGATTTTAAAATTACATATAATCCTAGAGGTGGTGTTAAATATAGACATTAAGATATTTTCATTATCCTAAATTATTATAATTTCTCACAAAATAATACTAAATATATTTAAAGCACGGAATGACAACTTAGTGGTAAAAAAAACTATCGTAGTCAGATTACCTAATATTGTAATCGTTATGAAATATTGAAATACTTCAAAACCATCAATATTATTTAGCTAGGTAACAATATTTGTCTGTGTGGACAAAATGCACATTTTTTTCCAACGACTCATTTCTCTCTCATTTCACCTGTTAACCCACTGAGCCTATGGGGTGTATGGAATATTTAAATATGGTATATTTAAATGATTTTGTAGTTCATTATGTGCATGTATATTTACCAAATAGAAATATATTAAATATATAGCACTATCATTTTTCACAATCTATGTAATACAATGGAATAAAACTTTTTTTGGTCTATAGATGACCGACCAGGCTCTTCACGTTAAGGGTTAGTCTCAAGACAGTACCCTTAATGGGATTATTGGGAAATAAATTAGGCAGTTTACATGTGTTTAAAATATTAGACTTAAATAAGTAAATTAACTTTTAAAGTTACAACATATGCTAAACGTTAAATCGCACCTTTTTTCAGTTCGGCCAAAAGCTTGTCATTGAAACATCAGTTAGACAGCTAAGTATTCTAATACGATATGGATAGAGAACAGTTAATATTGTTAACTTCAATTCAATCTCAATTTCAATAAATATTTGTTTTAAAATAAATAAATGACGGTAGTAAAGTTGGACAATACACAAGTGTTCTTAGGTTGGCAACATGTATGATAATAAAGTACAGTATATTCTGAATTCTAAATGTATATGACGTATAATAAAATGTTTAACAGTTTGATATTATATCTTCACTAAAATTATTTTTGCTGTATGACTTCGACAATTTTTTAAAGAATACGTTCTTGATGGCTATTTCAGCGTAAGGTTCAAATATTTGAAATCTATAATACAGATGTATATATTTTTTCCACAATATACAATGGCAAACGGATACTTAGGTCACAGTTGTAGCATACTACCCTTGGTTTATCCTTAACAGCTAAGAAATAACTTGAGTTTATCTATCATATTGTCGTTCACCTGAACTTAGATTAGGGCAGTGGTATAGTAATATTTTATAATAAATATATGTATATAGCTGCCCTGTGCATCGACTGGGATAAAATTTATTAGTTTACTTATATATGTTTGGTCACAGGATAATTCACTTCAGATAACCACTTTTATTGTGTAAGTATGCCACTATGTAAACACATGGGTTATGGTACATACATGAAAGAATTTATAAAGCTGCTTGTTGTAATATTCGATACAATATGTTGTGCTTTTTACAAATCGTGGTTACTGGTATAAAGAACATACTAATATATTGTATAAATGTTTGGTGTACGGAGCACTCATGGGCTCCGGCAGGGCGCGATGGCGCTCGTTGGCTCGAGTGCCGCAGTGGAGCGCGGTGCGTCAGACCGTGGTCTGCGGCACGCCGCCCACGAGCGTGGTGCGCGGCTGCGGCCGCGGCGCCAGCGACAGCGCGGAGCCGGCCGAAGTGGGCGTGGCCGGCCGCGGCGCCGCCAGCGGCTGCGACTGCGACAGCTACGGATTGGAGCAATCGCTATAACCGAGAAGAACTACGTTTCTACGTAGATTTCTACGTAGAAAATAGTGATTTATTCATGGTATGTAAGAGTTACTATAGGCATATAGTATAGGCATATAGTATAGGCATATGTAGTATAGGCATATGTAGTATAGGCAGTCGAGAAGCTGTACAATAATTATCTTTGGGGAGAGCGATGTCCAGCAGTTGGCCGAGATAAGTTGACGTGGAGTATACTCACGGAGCGGGAGAGCGCGGGCGGCGTGGCGGGCCGCTTGGCGGGCAGGTCGCGGTACTCGTACAGGTTGTCGCGCGAGCGGCTGGCGTTGTCGACGCCGCTCTCGTCCACGTCGGGCACCATGAATATGTCGCCGTCGTAGAACCGATCCGACTCGCTGTAATCAATAATACTAAACCTGTTTTGGGTTGCCAACGCACTCAAACATATTCACTTAGAGAACGAACTTCCACCTATATTTTTATTAGGTACTTAGTTGCTATCCAATTAATATTAAACCCCCCAAAAATGTCACATTAAGAGTGTATTGTGAGGTCAACATAAATTTATTTGAAGCACTTGTAGCTTCGAAGCGGTGACAGATCTCAGAAGCATTTTCAAAATTAAACGCTACTCTATACAACATTGAACGAATAATATTTAAACAATACAATTAATCGTACAACTTTGCACCGATCACAACTTGTAACAAATTTCCATTATAGCTTGTGGTTTATATGTATTTCTGGAGGCGTGTTAACGATGTTACTCTTTATAAAGGATGACGTTGTGAAATCGTATGCTATGAAAGCATGCAAATAATTCAAAATAATAACGCAACAACGAAGATCACGCCAGTAATCCCCGGAGTGGTAGGCAGAGGAGTGTAGTGCACACCCACGTTTCACGTTACGTTTACGTCTCATATGGAATAAGTGGTGAGTCTATTGCTTTACACCGTGCCCAGCCGAGCCGAGCCATTACTAGAAATGTCTGTTACAAAATCGAAGTTAGAAAAATCCAACCTGGGATTTGAACCCAGGGCCTCTCGATAAGCAGTGCAACCGACAAGGCAGTTAAATAATAAGATATAAATAAATATACGACTATATATAGTTTAACAAATATATATAATAGTATTAATGTTCACGTACATAGCCGGTACCAGTTTCCACTTCGGGGGTATAGCCCTGTTAGTGACAAACAATGGAAGTTAGTATGTTAGTAATGACGTTAATTTTGTTTCCAGATTGTAATAATATCTAATATAAACATGTAATATCATCCATGATGATATTACATAAATATGCGTAGGACGAAATATAAATTATGATTTAGTACATAACGTAATATCTCGTCCGCAATCCCCGAGAAGGTAGGCAGAGGAGTACAGTACAATCCCACATTTCACCAATTACTTTTACGTACCACAATTAGTATATTACATAAAATTATGAGTAGTGTATTAGAGTTAGCAATAAAGTTAAATTAAAAGTGTTAATTATTATATATGAATGATTAGGTCTATGTCCAGTAGCAGACGGAGACTTGATGATGATGATGATGATTACCGCTTAGCGTTCCTCCACAGCATGCAGCAGACCACCAGCAGCACGACGAGCACGAGGCAGGCGCTGCACACCGACCAGAACGCGATCTGCAGCGGCTGCTTCGGCTCCCACCAGTACTGCCACATTGAACAAAACACATTTATAATGATAGTCATATCTTGGATCAAGTCCTCACAGCTGTTTAATTCCAAACTAGGTAGAGAGACCACGACAGCTGATAAATTACATATATAATCAAATCACAATCTGCAAAATTCTACAAGCATTACTGTTTTCAATCAGACTTAAATAAAGTGGTACTCGTATTAATAATAATACCTTGGGATATCTCCACACACGGCCATCTGATCCCATACTAAGCATCGAGAGAGCTTGTGTTACGGTAACCAGATGGCTGGTAAATTACATATATACATATAAATATATACTTATATAGGTATTTTGTTTACACCCAGACACGGAACAAATATTTGTGTACATCACACAAATATTTATTCTGGATGGGAATCGAACCCACGACCCCCGGCGCACCAGTCACGTTCACTAACCACTGCGCCAACGGGTCAGTCAAATGTACATACAATGTATATAAAAATGTGCGTAATACATATGTTGAAAATTACACAATAATTACAAAACGCCTTTACATGAAATACTACAATATATATACATATATGAATAAATGATTATTATAACAAATAGAAATGAATTTTAAAAAGTAAAAATAAAAGGGTTTTGAAACGTGATTTATCAATTTTACGTTATTACCTAAGCGAATATTTTTTAAAATTCTTGACAAAACGTATTCGTTACGACACAGATTCTCAATTGTCATTGACAGTAACATGTCATGCTTGCCTCGTTGATCGAGTGGTCGATAGCGCGACTGCGGTTCAAGAGATCCTAGATTCGATCCCCGGGTAATTTTCTATAATTATTATATATTGATAAAACTCATTTCTAAATATGCATGATCAATCGAGTACTGCTTTACTTCTGGTTTGTAACTAATAAGTTTATTATAACAGCAATAGAGACCTATCCTGTTTTGACCCTTTTATATAACACTCGTATGTATGACAATTCATGAAATAAATTAAGATAAATGTTAAATAAATTTATGTAACTATTAACCAAAAATAGAATAGTTATGATTTACGGTAATCCCGTGCATAACAAACCTACATGTAGGTATACGAGCCCACGGATAAAAATAAATATTTGTTTTAAATTTAGGCAAATGTCGTTAGAATATGTCGACGATCCGTGTCGCTGCAGGCGCTGACGTTATAAGGTATCACGGACACGAACTCGACAACATTACAACAGGAACGTACGTAGCCTGTTGACGTCACACCACGCACCATGAACACAGACGGAACAACATTCAGAAAGATACTTTCCTTGCATTGTTGACGTCACGGTGACGTCACAAGGTATCACGCACACAAGCAAGCTGGACAACAGTCTCACCAAAACATACGTTGTGTTGTTGCAGAGGGGCGGTGTGTGAGTGCCGCACCGCCATGTCGCACCACAGCGACGAGCAAGCGCTGCTGACGGTCACCTCGGACTCCTTCTGGGAGCCGGGCAACTACAAGCGGACCACGCGCCGCGTGGACGACGGCCACCGGCTGTGCAGCGAGCTGCAGGCGCTCGTGCAGGAGCGCGCGGACATCGAGAAGACGTACGCGAAGAGCTTGCGGGGATGGGCGAAGAAATGGAACGATTTGATCGAAAAGGGTAAGTTTTAAATTTCCGAATATAAAATCATTTTCATCAAAAATATTTTTTTTCCTTTTCATGAAACTGTTTTTGTCCTATTGTAATCAGTGTGTACTTTGCTTCAAATCTGTGCTGTCCTATGTACATTGATACGTATACACTCGTGATTTAACTCCTATATTTATAAAAAAGTTCACGATATTTTTACAAATCTTTAATTTCCTTTCTGACCACAAATGCACTAAGTGTACTTATTATTATTTCTGATTCCCCTTGAAGTTCCCGCGGGACAATACTCTATTTATACATAAATATGCATTACCTGATTTTGACAATTCGATTTGTCACGTTTAAAGTAAATTGTATACGGAAAATTGAATAGGGTTATCTTGAAATGTAGTATGGACTGCAGTGACCATAGACAATTTAAAAAAAATCAATTCGGCTATTATTCCTGCTATAAATATCCAAATTTCCATCCAAGAATCATAAGTTACACCATCTACTGATTATGTCCAAAGTTAAATCGGCAATCAAAGGTCACTCGCAAACTTCAATCCGATTACGTTCGAAGTTTGTAAGACATTGAGATCTCGTTGATGATATAATATTTATCGATAGGCACCGGAAATCCGTTCATAGATACTGCATATCGATTTACCATGAGCTCTTTCAGCTATGTCTTTATAACTAAATTGTTAGTGAAACTATTATAAAGAACCCTTCTCTATTATTAAAGAGGAAAAATTTGCCATCAAATGAGTCAAGCATTATTCGATGACGGCTTCTTTGTTAGAAGATCTGAGTTGGTGCTGTATGAACAAAATTTTCTCGTTTAATCTCAAATTTTGTTCAAAATGTTACTTTAAGCTGCATCTACTTTGGTTTACAAAATTCATAAGAATCAAACGAATAGGACTGAGTTGTAAAATATAAAATGAAATTAATGACGAAATACTGTATTATTCATATTCTTCTTCTATTTGAAAAAATAAGCATGTTGACAATTAGCGCTCAGTTTTGTTAGAATTTGAACCGTGTTAAATGAAGTGACAACTTTCAGTTACATCGCCTAATGACCCTCAATTAGCGTCATGGTAATTGTAGCTTGAAAATTTGACTATGATTATCGTGTTGATTACAAGATTTAATTTTTAATCAGTATAATTTATGAATGAATATAGACATTGTACTGAAACTCCTCATTTTGAAAGGAAATCCATGTCCAACAGTGATTCCACTGATAAAAGGGAATGATGATGATGGAATTCAGTAGGTTTTCCATAACATAAAACCGTATGCTAAAATATTGTACTACGAAAGCTCAAGTGTTCTAACTGGCCATTTTCATTGTTCAGGTGTGTGAGGATAAAAATATTTATCACTAGGTACTCTTTGCCCGTAAGAGACCTAGCGTTTTGACATAAAAATAATAGTACTACAAATCTCATACAAACCTTTGATTAATGAACTACGATTATATACCGCGTTGTACAAGCTTTTTTGTATCCGACTAATGGAACTTTAAGTTTTATTATAAACTTACGTGCAGAGATAATTCATTGGCAAGCAGAAGTGGATGAAGCTTTAATGCTTACCTCGGGTTAAGTAGTTCTATGTTTTTTTTTCTGTTGATCTAAATTCTGAGAATAAATCATTAGTTGCCAGCGCGAGCGTTCATCTCGTCGGCAGCATTGTATGTAATTTAATGTGTTTTGAATGCAATAGTCTTTTAAATAACAGCCATCACATACCTTAGTGGGTTAGTGTTGTTAGTCTTTGCTTAGCTTACAAACTTACATGCATTTTATGATACTATATAACGGTAAGTGATTCTATGTATATCGCTTGCTATAACTTGCTATAACGTATGATCATTATCAGTCATCAACCCCTCCATAATTCCACTTCTGGATGATGATGATAATGATGAAAAGAAAATGATAAATTAAAACAAAATGATGCGCCCTGTGCATTTAAAAGTTCTCCGTAATGTTCTCTAAGGAGTGTTAAATATGCTGATCGGAACTGAGAAGAGACTTTGGTTTAACGCTTGATAGTTAAATAGACTTGTGAATAGATGTGTATTTAAAAGGAAATAAATAAAG
>DVPD01000550.1:0-11061 GCA_018237605.1 Apyrrothrix (Melanopyge) sp. n. Burns01
AGGCGCGAGCCAGGATTTGAACCCGGCCTCCCGGAGTGAGAGGCTGAATTTCATACCATTAGGCTATCACTGCTTATAATAAATATATCACTGCTTAATTATATTAAAGTTTTCATATAGACTGTTGTGGATCTTAGTGGTTGATGTTGTTACTGAATGAATTTTGAGTAAACGTAACCTATGAATAAACATTCATATTGTAATTGTTGTTGTCTTCTTTGCACATTGAGTGCAATACAGTCAACTTAATTTGTCTCGGTCAGGTTACACGCGAGGCTATAAACGAGACGTTAGCTCAGATATATGAGGTCAGATGTCAGTGCTGGCGGAGGCGGTTGAGGCAATTTATTATGTGGCCGCTTTTACTAATGGTATCTGTGATTTAAGTTTATTATTGTTATTTCTATCGACATAGCTGACTTTTAAACCTTTACAAGTTGCAACTGATAGCGTAACCTAACTTTGGATTCTACTATCAACGTTGCTGTACCAAATGGTCAATTTCCAATGATAAATCATTTAATTCTGGTATGCCGGCGATTTAAGCGATTATTAAATTATAAAAATCTTTCTGTCTATGTTTAAATGACGTCATCTATACGTTGACGGTACGCAGATGTTACAGGTAACATCGAATTATATAAAAATTTATGAGATACAATAATAACTAGAGAGAAGAATCCAGTCGTTTTATTTATGTTACTGGGAATCGTCTAATCGCGCCGTTTGTCCGTATACCCTTGGAGAGTGTTTAAATCGACAATCGAAATGTGCGATATTATTCCATTGAGACCCAGCACTCTGACACTTTTTATTTGTGAATTGTTCATTTCTTTTCTTTGTTGATCGTGTCTCTATTTTTTTATTTTCTACCTACACGAAAATTTGTCATTTGAACTGTAACACGTTTTTCCTTTATCAACATTCAGCATTTTCGATAACTACATAAAAGCCATCTTTTCAAAGATTTGGATATTTTTGGTGCTATGCAACACTCTGCTTAGTTTTATTAGTCTGTTACTTTATTCCGATTTACTGATTTACTTCATAGTATCAGCATAAAGTTTAAAGTAAAAGTAGCCCAGTTTAAAGTTCCCCGTTCCAGTTTACGTTATTCCTTCACATTATTCTCCATATTTAACAGGTGTTCACAGAAAACTTAAGTGTTAAGTATACGTCGAAACTTGCCAAATTACATGGACAAGTTTTTGCTAAGATACCATGTTTAGGAAAAAGTACCAGTCTTTTCCACGAAGATAAGATAAAGTAGATTTTTACCGTTGACCTCAAATAATGTGCAAAGTTGTGTTGTGCGATGTTTCTTGGTACGCAACAGAAGGGTAGAGAGAGAGACAGAGGGAGAGAGAGAAATATTAATAATCCTAGCACGAAGTGCAAAGTTTCGTGGAATAATTTCTTGTACGATGGCAGTCTCATAAGACTTGAACTAAGTTCTTCTTAAGTTTAAAGTTTACTGTTCGCATATTAGTAAGTTAATGAGACAGTCTAATGGCTCAGTTATAGGAAATAATGTTATAAGTTTTCAAGTTCAATGTTCACTACTCCGCTTGTGATTTGATCAAATTTATATAACTTCTTTTCAGCGCCCGTTTGACATTTTTTCGTTCTTATCGTCCATACTGACTGCCTCGTTGGTCTTGTTAGTTGCAAGCGCGACTGTCGATCGAGAGATCCTGAGTTCAAACCTCGAGTCGGATACTATTGGATTTTTGTAACTTAGATTTTCTAGTACAAATTTCATGTGGTGGCTCGGGAGGCTAGATTTGTACCCGCTGTATGACAATAGATTCACCAAGTATTTCATAATAAGACGTAAACGTAACAGGTTAAACGTGGGAGTGTACTACACTCCTCTGCCTACCTCTTCGGGGATTGATGTTACATATTATCGTCAATACTCCTCGATTGGTACCTGAAGATAACACTATAGATAGTATTTTTGTAAAGTAACAATATAAATATACATTGGTAGAAAGAAAAAAATTCAAAACATACGTCCGTGAAGAGGTTGCCGTGCCCTTTTGACCCTTACGTTAAGTCAACGTTGCTGGAATGTCAGAAATATAGAATAAAAGTTCGGTAAATTTGTACATTTGCAGTTAAGAAAAGAGTTGAACAACTTGTCAACTAGATGGTCCCTTAAAAGGTTATATTAATATATTGGCAGCACACTTTCATTTCTCCTTTGATCTTATAACATTGTCGTCATCCTTGTACAGGGTATCAATTCTATCTTTACACAATTATCTTCTGTAATCCGAACTATTACCTAGATGTTTATTTAAATATTTGAAAAACATTCTGGTTATACTTGTCTTTTGGATGCCTTTTTGGGTTCCAAAATAAGTTTTGACAACAAATTGTTGTCTTAACTTGATTAATCCTATTGTGGTATCGAGATTTTCTAATAAAACAGGATGTAAACCGGGAAGCTAAGTATATTTTTACACGCTTTCAAACAAAAACGAATAGATAAAAAAACAAAATCAAAGTCAACGTTTTCATATCACTTTATTTTAGATATAACCTTAGGTTAAGTGATAACATAGTTAATAAGTCATGTAATACTAATAAAGATAAGTCATTGTTACTCGAATAAAAATTATTATTATTATTAAAACTTTGACTCCACGATAGTGAAGGATGTAATGAAACGAAAGCGTAAAACGTAATAAAAGCATAATAATGAAAATATGAGCGTCAATTGCGCCACGGTGAGATAATCCCGGTGATTACAAAAGTTGAATTGGGATTTTATGCAAAGCACGTTTTAATTAATCCAGTAGTTTTAGCTTTCAGAAAAGAATTTTTATCGTGCAATTTTCAGTGTGGGTTTCTTAATTTCCTACAGAATACTACAGCGGTACGTGGTACGTGTAATGATAGCTGTTCAATTGTCAGAATTACGTTTTCAATCACAGCAACGTATGGGCAAAAGACAAATATTTTTAAGATATGTGCTTCCATAGTGCCTTTCCTTGCCTGGGTCGCTGATATTTTGAATCGGGTTAGTATTGCTACCGTTGAATGTTAATACGATTTATGCGGTAGACGTTGGTGTATTTTTTCTTTCTACACAATAATAACCCACGTATTTATAAATAAAGATGACGTTCCGCTCTGAAAAGAAGCCTTGTTGTGACTATAAAAGGCTTTCTGTGATCACCGCTGCACCTGTGTACTCTTCTATTGAGTTGAATTGCACGCGTAAATTGTAGGTGATTTGCTGCATCCAGTAGGCACATACAACGTCGTGCTAACTGTCCTTTCAACTAAAAGTCGCTGGATAATTTTACTTGGTGCATATAAAATGGATTATTTCATATGAGTTGTTATTTACTACGTTTATTTAGCTTTCCCGTAGGAATGAAATTTTCCGGCCGTAACAAGTATGCTATTATAAATTATCGCATTTTGCTGGTGCTTATCCAATGCTTTAATCTAGGTGAATACTTTTTAATTTTAATATCTTAAAATGCGATTCTCCGATAAGTTTATTTTTCGGAATAATGGGACCTCTTTTGTTTTCTTACCGCTTTATATATTTTGTTACAAGTACAATTTTTTTTTACTTTGATGTTTTTACGATGTCTTTGTTATGATGATCAGGAACCATCGTATCAAGATTAAATGTAATTAACGTTACAATCAATTTATGAATACAAATGACTTGCCTTCCGAATTAATTAATGTCTTTTGGTTAATTTTCCACAATGCTATTCATATAACTGCATCGTTAATTACTCAAAGTTGTAGTCGATTCCGTTTTAATTCGCAGTTTTGTTTCTTTAATATTTGAACTTTTGCATTAAATTTTGCTGCAGTTGTCTTCTTTAGCTGAAGGCGCTGTAGAAAAATTTAGGTCACTTTGATGTAGAGTTTTCATACGGAACGTTTTGTTATAAATATGAGGTTCACAGTTTAAAGATACTATCTTTGCGTAACATAAAATATACAATATGTTACACAAAAGTATCTACAATTTACATTTTTACATTTCTTGTACCATTTTGAAATTCAAATATCAGCATATGAAAGTTGCGTCTGACAGGTATTCAGCTATGGTAGAATCATGTAAAAACGGTATGTTGTACAGTTTTAAAATCTAACTTAAAATAAACACCGAAAATCGTTGCCATTGCAAGCTTTCGCCGTGCTTTTGTAATTCCAATAAATGCCACGTTAGTGCCGCATGTCGTCTGCAACGCCCCGCCAGTGCACCCTACTTTTTGAACTAAAAGCATTTATGACGGAGCCCTTGATTTTAATTTTAAAAAATGCTGAAGCATTCGTGGCGCAGTGTATATTTTTTATATCTACAAATGTTTTAAATTGATTTTTTAAATTTTTCAATAGAAGAATTTATCGTGATCTGTCAATTCTCGTGCGAATTGAAGAGAAGTTTTTGCATGTACACGAGATGTAAATATTGAAGTACATGTGAAGAATAGAGCGTCTGTTTTAACAGTGATTAGTGACCCTCGCTGCTTAGCTGGAGGTTGTGGACTAGATTCCCACTAGAGACAATTTTTTCGGCGATCAGAACCAACGTATTATGATTATGAAGTGTGAAATTCTCATTTTGAAATCCACTGTGTGGTAATAAATATTAATCAACGCTCAGTTCCGTAGCATAAAGTTTACTTAGCTTGGTACCAGGCACCCCTATGTGAGTTGTCCCAAGACATCTAAGTAATTATACTACAATATTGATAAAGTTGGAAATTATTACGTATATCATTCTACAGAAAGCAATGGTTGATAAGATCTAGAGGTTGTGAGATGTTAACAAAAAATTAAAACAGTCTTAGTAATTATAAAAAGAAATTAATGTTTATGGTATAAGAGACGAGAGGGAGCCAAATTAAAACTTACCTGAAAGATAATACGAAGTACATAAATAATTAACACCACAATGACGTTTAATAATTCCATCTGAAAGTACAGGAATAATAAGAAAACTGTTTGAAAATAATGATGTTGATAATGGTCCCCATTTATAGTGGTGATGGTGATGATGCGTATTTATGTACCGTTACTATAACCTTCACCGAATAGATATCTTCACGTCGTTACTGCTTCGTATACCTTTAAGGTGCGGTTTATTTCCCTATTCGAAACCACGGCACCTTCTCCAGAAATAGAAGCTAATGACAGGTAATCCAAGTTGAGTGTGGCTTTTTATCTACATTCTCCTTTTCTTAGTACTGAAACGCCATTCTCTCGTGCCGTCGCTTCTTGGCAGAAGTGCTGCCAGGCGCAATTTTTCTATGCAATGGGAGTGTTCACTTTAATTTTACGTACCTGTTCTTTTATATGTAGATTAAATTTAAAACGACGGTGGAAAAATAATTTAGACTTAAGGCATATATGTATTTTGAGTTTCTTATTTATAAAGCAAATAAATTAAAATTACGGGTATAAGAATTGATGGGCTCCTTAAATTTAGAGTACATTTTTGGAATTAGATCTATTTTGTAGCATTGTCGATAATTATTATGTCAGACCACTAAGGTCCGTGAGGTGTGGTAGGTATTCCAACACATGTTACTCACTTAAAATGTAACCAAACTTTATTTGTTATTGAGCATCGTAGACCAGATGTTGATGTACCTATATACTTTTCAAGAGACGCAGCTCATGCTAAAATGCAACTGCGTCAACATTAGTGCTACACCTATTTTTACAGCTAAGTATGCAAACACTGCTATGTTTGCATTGTCGTGTTTCGGTTGGAAGGCTTTTATAAGCGGACACTTCGAAATAAAACCTTATTTTATTACGATTTGCGACCGGAGCTTCGTGTCAGATGGACTTTGATAAAATTTCAACAATGTTCATCGATTGTATCAATTTACTGTGATGTCGATGTTTAAGAAATTGTCGATTTCAATCTTATTTTAGATTGAATTAAAGTACCTTCGTGGTTTACTTATTACATGTACACACTATTTATAAACGCAAGTCATTACTGACAAAGGTGATAGCACAACAAAACTTTTGGAGTCAACGCAAAATTATAACTCATATATTACGTAACTGTTGTGACATTTGAAAGCATTTCATTTGGAACTGTAACTAGATAATGTCGTTATATGAGTGGTCTTAATGGTGCTTCCCTGCGTTACCCGGCGGAAATAGTGAGGGAAATCCGGGATAAATGTATTTGGGTAGATGTTGAGAGCGTGTTTGAGTTTTCATAGGTTAATGTTGTAAAACTTCCTGAAACATGTTGCATGATGCTTTTAAGTAATTTTTTAGGGTTTCATTATTTTAGTCGCTGAATCGAGATGAAATTTTTGCTTTTTTGAAACTACTCAAACCTGTCTAACGTGTATTAATTGTCCAATTTAACAAAAAAAACAGGTTCTAATGCACCGCCAAAATTTTCTTAACCCATCGTGAGATAAAGAAATAAAATGTAAGAAAGGTAAGTTAGTAACAAATAACAATCAATAATTTCAAGATGTACGTATTAAAATATCAAATTTTTATTTAATTTTGTAATACCAGGAAAATACATTTTTTTCTGTGTTCTTGGTCCAACATGCCCTTAGAGCTTCCTAACATGTAGCAATACATACGCGTCGTTTCCAAGGATGAATTTTCGCCCACTATGAGCAATATTGTTGTAGACACTTCAATAGCGAATGTTTCAGGTGTGTAAATAATGCCATTGGCATCATTGACGAGGTAGAATTTTCGTGATGCTAAATTTTAAATCTGACTTTGGTCCGCAGAACGAAAACCGCAAAGGTTCAAAATATCGCCTTACTTGGTCACCCGACCTTGCCCGCTCTCTCACGTTTACCGAACGCTTCTACAAGTAACGTTATGTAGAATGCGTGTGCTTTATCGAAGTTTTTATCTTATCGTTATGAAAATAGAGTTCTATTTCTCTTGTGCCGATTAAGATTTCGCTTGGTCAATTTAAATCACTTCGACAGTTTAAAGTTGCCTATCTACTTCAGTAAGCTCTTGTTCGATTTTCGATCTTCGCTTTTGTACGTAAAGTTTATTATCGAATACTTGATCGGAAATAATTTACTTGATCTGAAAGTCGAGGAAAAATGTTCCCATTCTCGCAGCCATTATGGGATTTACGAACTTATGAACTTGATTTGTCGACTCATTTTTAAATCGCTCTCTGATATTGCTTCGTATGAGTTTTTTTTCATTTCATTAAACCGGTGAGTTTTGATTAAATAAAGGAGGGGCCTTTCGCTTTTGACGCTAACAGGGTTCTTCAGTTATCGGCTTTTAGTAGGTCATAATAAAGCCTTTATACATAATATATGTACTTATTTAATGGAAGAAACAGAGATTTATGACAATGGAATTTTTTTAATATTTTTTTTTTGTTACGTTTTTAATGCATACGCATGTAACATAATATATATACTAAGTTAAGCGGCTCCGAACTTCAAAACCTTATCTCTTCACCTATCGGCATTTAGTTATCCCGTATGTCAATCGTGCGCGTAAACAGTGCGGTTGACCGGGATTCAGACATGTTACAGTTAAAAGGCGATTTCCGTGCTCCGAAACGGGATTATAGCGGTTGCACCATTGTGGCAAAATGGGTTAGATTCATACTATATACTCAAGAGTTAATAAACAATATTATTAAAAAAGCTATATGGAGTCGGTAGTCTCCGAAACCGGCGTGTGTGTATGAAGAGAGTGACGAATGTAGAAGAAGACCCACGGCGGTCCTCTGCCTACCTGGCGTGAATATATAATACCAACTAGTGTCAATTATTTACAGAGTTTGTAAAACTTGGTCTATAATATTTTTATCTATAATCATTTTATGATGTATCCCTGTATGATGAAATGTATATCGTGTCGTGTGTATGTGTGGGATTTTTGTGCCAGAGGAGCTCAAGCGCTCTCAGCGCTAGATCTTACTTATGCGCGCTTGTGAAGAGTGTCTTTCTTCATAGTGCCATCTCATAGTCAAAGGGTTGTCGAGTGAATTTTATTTATACAAGAGCTTATCGTAAAGATGCATCTCGTCTGTTGTCACGTTTATTATCATTGTATTGAGGTGTAACATGTTAGTGTTGTTACTTTAAGTCGTCAATTGGATTATTTGCGTATCTGTTTTGTGTAATAACGTGTAATTTTACTAATATTTAAGATCGTATTTGTTCAAAACATTCACATTTTCTCTATTGTATGTAAGTTCTGCATATTACTGTTGCTTATATATTATCACGCCTTTATTGAATAGGGGTAGGCAGAGATTAATGAATTCTCCGGTTACGATGCCAACGAACTTCTTGCGCCTTATGGTATTTTAATCATAATGGTATATTTAATTTTACATATTTGAACAGTAAAAGTACTCTTAACTGAGCCTTCTTTTAAGACATCTTAGATTTAATCAAACGCCGTGGGTTACCTGTTGCTATTCCCACATTCCCACTCGCCTTGTGAATCTGTTTAGTTGCACACGTGTACTACTGTATTTCATTTTTGCATTACAAAAGCCATGGTTCCATCATTTGGGCATTTGGAAATAATAGATGATGATATGAATAATACTACTGTTATAATAAATATGTATGATATCGGAAATGTTAAGAAGTACAGATGCGAAATCTTGAGAGAATCCAGCCGCGCGGCTTGAGAGGTAGAAACACAATATTACTATTTTCTGGGAGTTTAACGTCGACAATATGTCTGCTAATTATGTTTAAAAAAAAAAGAAAAACGTATATTTTTTTGGTTTTCTTAGATATACATATGTAATAGATAACCAAGTGTGTGTGTATGTGCATAATCTCCGGAAATCTGTTTGTTTAACATTCGACGCACCCTTTCACGTTGAAGTTAATTGCTACCAATTAGCGCTCATACAGCACTAATGACGTCCTCGTAAAACTTGCACAAGGCTGAAGTGCAACTGCAGTGTAATGGTACATCACAAGAGCGTTACACGAATTGCGTTTTTAGTATATACACTAAATTTAATTGATTTGACTGCCTCGTTGGTCGTGTTGGTTGCAAGCGCGACTGCCGATCGTGAGGTCCTGGGTTCAAATACCGGGTCGAGTTTTTTTCTAAAATTAGTATTTATAGTCTGGTTTAGTGCCCGGTGTATGGCAATAGACTCACCGCCTATTCCATTTTGGTACGTAAACGTAACTGGTGAAACATGGGAGTGTACTGTAGTCCTCTGCCTACCTCTTCGCGGATTACAGGCGTGATGTTAACGTTTTAATTTATTTAAAAATGGCATAGATACATTTGTTGCAATTTTTGTTTGATTACATACAAGTCAAGTTTGTCACAATTTCCGTTGATTTATACAAAATATCCTGACTCTTCATGCATTATAATTGCCTGTTGCCTCACCCCATCGCCCAATCAAAAGTAATGATGTCTCTCTCTAACAATTACCAGGGGGCTAAGTACGATAGCATTGTGCCAAATGACACACTATGACTACACAAATGAGACACACTTCTTACGTGTATGATCGGGCAACGGTTGCAACCTCATTGTCTGATCTTTTGTACCGTATTTCATATGAAGGAAGCGTGACATTAGATGAACGGTGATGCAGTAGATACGATTGTGACAAAATGTTTAACAATTTTTCCCGAAGATTCCGGAACCATTTTTGATTGCGCATCAACATGGTTTCGTTGACATTCACGACGTCCACGCGCGGCGAAATATTCAAAGGAATCCCGAAATAGTGTAATAACCTTTTTAGATGTTCACGCGTTTATTGATTTATTTTTGTTTTATTTCGTTTAAGGGTTGACTGGTGGAGAATGCCTCTAGGAATTAAGTTCGCCTTTTGTATTGCCTGATATGGTACACAATAAAGAGTAAATAAATAAATGAATATACGTATACACATAATCATGTTGTTTTTATTGTCGTTTCAGGTAAGGATAGTTCTTTGTAACGTCATCTCGGTACACAAGGCATGCGCACTTCGAGGTAACGTAGCGTAGCTTGTACTTGACCAGTTTGATTACGATGGTATTATTAGTAATTTAATTCAGAATAGTGCCATATCTCGACGTGATATCACGTTCACGGCATTATCTCTTTCACTAGGTACGTGTAAAGTACATCTGTTATCGATTATATGAAATTATATTGTATGCCTAGTCTGATTAATATCGAAAAAAACTCTTCCTCTATGAATTTATAGAGTAATGCATAATTTTTTGGTACGTTTGTGTTGTTGTTGATTCTCCGTTGTTTATCATCTCTGTTCATCTTTTTTATGCATTTTCAATAAGAAGAGATGTGAATGTAAGTAGACTTAATTAACAACACCCACCGCCTCTAACGTTAAAATATGAAATTTGAAATTCAAAACTTTTTAATTTCATTGTTAGTTGCGCAACTACAGTAATTAACGTCAAAATAATAATTTTTCTAGTTTTTATTTAACGTTTCCGTCCGCATTACGCACCGCAGGATATATCTACCATACGTTGGAATCAAAGATAAAATCCGTACGAAAAAAAAATGCACCAGTATTTTAAACAAATATTTTTTCAAAATGGTAGTATATACATACATACATAGATATTCCGTTCATAGTATTATTGCGGTATCAAAAACAGCAAGCACGAGACGGCTGATGGTGACTATCAATATCGTGCCATCTTCACCGTTTTGCATTACTCCGGTTATTCTCTCTTCTTCTTCTTCGTCACACCAGTCTGTTGTTCTACTGTTGAACGTAGGTCTCTCCCAACGTGTGCATCACTCAGTGTAGATATATTACGTATACATTTAAAACGTAGTCATGATACATATTAATAATATACATATGCAATTAAGTATATGGGTTGTCACGCTCGTTGGGCATTTTTCACGCCATGCATGCGGGCGGGGATTCATCTTGCTTCGATAGACGCTATTCTTTTTATAGACCACCCCTTGCGACCTCCGTCCCGTGTCCAGTTCACTATCGGGCTTCTCGCTGTACAGTGATATTCATTGGTTGTGGAAACTGTATGTAAAAACGCGTAACCCACTGTTTGTACGGTCCACTCGGTGTTC
>DVPD01000551.1:0-11054 GCA_018237605.1 Apyrrothrix (Melanopyge) sp. n. Burns01
CTTAAAACATTTTTATTAAACACATTGATAGTATAGTACCTGTTTACTTATCCTTCGCTTCTTATGCGTGTGTGTGCTTTTTATTTTGTTCGATGTTGTGGATGTACTGCTGTTATTTATATGTTGAACATGGCTCTGTGCACTCGAACAACATGAGTTGTCAAGTTACATTTGCCATATATAAGTGTACGAGTGCGTAATATTGTATTTTATTCATACAACCAACATAGAATAACAGTGGTGCTATGATATTACCTTTAGATATCCCCTAATATACTTTTGCTTTAATTTCTTAAACTGATCCTATAAATAGTGAATTTTACACCTGAACTGATGCACTTAACACAACGACTTATAAATTATATACCTACATACTGTGTGGGATTTAGTAATTGTTAACTATCAAATGTATGTACTTATACATTTAGTGAAATTCATATCTGTCTAATAATTTTATTTTGTGATTAATATAAAGTTATATCTTGCAAATTGTAATTTGGTGTCTTTTGTAATTTTGAAATAATTATAATTATACTTACATACTGTCACATATTTCTATAAATATATCTAATAATAACTTTCATGTAGCACATTTTGACCGCGGTCAAAACGGACCAAGCTTGACTTGGATGTAGCGCTATTCATACAGAGTTGTTCGATTTGATCAAGAGTTTAATTTTAAGTTACTTGCACTGGTATTGTAGAGCGGTATGTAGTCAAGCACTATAATTACAATGCAACGATTGAGTTTAGTGGCTAATTGGAACGTGCACTAAATTTCTTATCACATGACAAAATTATACTTACTAATAGTACTGTTACAATTGTATTTTCCTGAAGAATATATCTCCGTATAGTATCGAGTTAATAAACAAATTATTATTTAAACTCGTGCCTTATTATACATATTATTACAACAGTTTGTGTAGTGACTAAGGCAAATAATCGTTCCTGTTGGTAAATTAGCGCGGTGGATGCCACTAGGGCCTATGTACGGCTTGCTTCCATATTAGTTGTGGTTGGAAATGAAATACAATCGAAGATCAATAATATACCTATTGTAGATTTAAAATCTGCACTCTAATTCAGGACCGTCTAATACTTTAAATTTATATAGCTGCTTCCCATATCCCTATTACCGCAAATGAATACGTGTGGGTTATACACCTTCCAATTGGCCACGAGCGTCGTTCGCCCGCCGAGCGGCTCGGAGCGTGACGGCGCGTGACGGCGTGTGAGGGTGTGTGTCGGTGTGCAGATCATGACGGCCACGGTGGAGACGATCACGGAGCAGCTGGACATGGCGGTGTCGCTGCCGCCCGCCGATCAGCCGCCGCTGGCCACCGCGCACACCATCACGCTCGACGACACCGACGTCGCCACCGCCACCGCTGACGTAACTTATTTTATTATGTACCAACAAAAAAACAATACTTTTTTGCCTGTATATTACATAAATTGCAATATACCTAACAATTAGAGATGCGTATAACAATAAAATTACCTGGCGTGCTACCTCATGTTTTAAGGATCCAGAAGCAAGTATAAGTAGCCTACGCCGTAGAGGACCTGACGTGGACAATAATACTTTTAATGGCGTGAAGAAATTTTTCAGATAAAACAACGGAAATTAACTGTTAAAAATTCATGGCCAGGTTTTACTTTTGACCAGTTTACATTACTTATACGAGTATCTTATCTCATGAGACTGAAACGATCGTCTAATGGCAGGTTTCAACACCTAACCTTCTTGGTGAGCACGAGGGCATGGCGGATTCGGTAGACGAGGACATGGCTAACTTTTGGCCAACTTCTGCCGGCAAGTTCCATTTTTGCATTGATGAGTTGCCCCAAGAACTGCAGTACATACATCAGCTGTTGCAGGTAGGTCTCATGTTTGGAAAAAGGTTTGTGTTTTGCGTTCAATTTGAATAATGGTCTAAAAGAATCCTAACTGGTATCGAAAAAAACCGTGCAGTTATGGCTTTCAAACTGGCATTCAGAACGCTTTGAAAAGTAATTGGTTCTCAGTATGCTATTTTGAGTACGGTGTTGCAAGTGTAATATGTAATCGTTGCCATATGTAGTTCACAGTTTTCACAGATTTCCATAGTTCAAAGGTGGTTTTCAGGTTCAAAAATATACCACAGTTTAAGTAATTTCAAAGTGTTACTATAACCATGAAATGAATAATTTTCTTGCTTTATGTCCAGTGGCTAACAACTCTTACCGGTGTTTTAGGCGTTCTGGGACTGGTTTAAGACGAATATCTATTTGATAAGTTCCAGTATTTGTTTTATATTTGTGTAAAACTATCTATATAACGATGTATTCAGAAATTTATGTATGTACACGGGCCCTGCTTAGTTTCACTTCAGATGGCCTTGTATGTTGTCTCAAAATGTTAGTTCCATAAAAACGTATGTAAATTGCTTTTTCGCAGGAATTAAAGAACACATCTCGTCCCGACGTACTGTACCATCTGCTGCAGTGTCTGCAGGTCCTCGTACTGAACACTGACGCCCTCGCGGAGCATAAGGGTTTCCTTATATGGTGTCAGGAGAATTTGCTCATTGACAAGTGAGAGCCATGTTAATATATATTTTAACTGTTTTTATTCATTTATTCAGTCATTTGAATAATTATTTTGAGGCGCATTCAAGTACACGTAAGTGTGCGCGGGTGCGGATGTGTGTCTATAAGTGTTTGTACCACGTATATACTTGACGTGGCCGTTCCGCATTATTTATTAGCAAAGCATATATTTCTATTATAAGCGTTACACGACAGATTGAAGAATAATCATAATCGTATTGAGTAGAGGTGTGCGAGTAGTGTGCGAGCAGTGTGCGAGTAGTGTGCGAGCAGTGTGCGAGTAGTGTGCGAGCAGTGTGCGAGCTGAGACGTGTGCGCAGCCTGTGGAGCGTGTGCGACGCGTCGCAGTCGCACATCAGCTCGGTGGCGGTGCCGGTGCTGCTGCACTGCGTGACGCTGCCGGGCGGCGCCGACGTGCTGTGCGCGCTGCTGCGGGAGAGCTTCCACCACGTGCAGCCGCAGGCCAGGTTCACGGCTGTGGAGCGCGTCACGCTGCTCATCCGGTACGGGTTCATCTTGTTCCGTTATATTATTTATATTGTTAATTTATATCATATGATGTTTTTAAATAATACGGCGCTCATAGTTGGACTGTTTAAGCGAACACCTTTGTTAATAGGTCAAAAGGGTATACCTGGGCTTATATTGAAAAATTTGCCCTTGCGGCTTTTGGGACTCTCACTGGCGGGATCGTTCAGGTGGCATGAGTTGTGTAATCGATTAGGTGCCGTCAGTGTATAAGATTATAAAAAAAATACTTTTTTTGTTTATGTTGTTGCACCACTTCAAGAAAATTGAAAAAAGTCTTGAATACTGAGGAGTATGGAAGACATTTTCAGACAAAGTGCGGTGACATTTTTCAAAAACGAGTTTAAAAAAAAATTTCTTCCTCCGAAACTCGGTTTTTCGTTAAGGAATCATTACCAAAGGCTTGTTCATCTCTTTTACTCTTACGAATTGGGTAAAAAATCGTTGTTCAATATTTTTGATTTTTATATTAAAAATAAACGAAAAAGGGGTGTTTTTAAAAATTCTAAAACCGTTTGAGATAAAGAGATAATAAATTTGTTTTTCTACGATACAAAAACGATTCCTGAAGTGCAAGTCGAAGAAGCCACAGCAGCAGATGTCCTATATAAAGCTGGCTATACTGTTTAAATAAATTTATCATTTTCACCTGCACAATCGGCGGCAGGTTCATGGACGGCTCCCCGATCAAGGCCAGCCTGCCGCTGCAGACGGCGCTGGCCACCGCCTTCTGCTACCTCATCTCCAGCATGGACGACATCGACGTGTACGTGGCGCAGCGCGCCACGCTCTACCTCGGCACCGTGCACGACAGCGCTATCGAGGTGGGGGGGGCTGACACTTGCCGCACTCACAACTAATCGAATGGGATGACGACGAATGACGAAATTGAGTAGTTTCCTTTATTCAGTCGTTTCTACTGTTTCGTAAGCAGAACAGTGATTAAGGCTTTACTTCACCTTTGGCATGAAACTCTTCAAACAAGACATTACAGATTGTAGGGTCGGTAACACGTTGATGGAGTAATAGACTAGAGTAGCCATTTTATAATTGTTGTATATTTTCTAATTCTTATGACATGTGATTACAAAAATTTCAATTACGTTCCTGTTTAATTAATAAGTTTCATGAAATTCATAATCGCATTGCGTCGTAGGTCATCTGTTTGAGGTCAATATATTTCATTACGTTTGGATTGACTATTGATTGACCCTCCAACTGAAACGAAATTAGTGACAATGTCGTCGCTCATGCAGTTATATCCGTTTGCTATTTGTATAACATGGAAATAAACGATTTCATTCCAGCTGCTGCTGATGTGTCTGGAGACCCAGTTCGATTTGGTGATCGTAGACCGGCCCATGATCCTGCAGGCGCTGTACCAGCTGCACAATACTCTGAGCGACCGCCGCATCCTCACGTGGGAGTTCTTCCTCAACCGCTTCGAGGTGCTGTTCCTCGAGGCGCAGATCAACGCCAACAAGTCCATCGACTACACCAACCTGAGGGGTGGGATTTTTTGTGCTTTCTTGCGATTCAAATCCCTGCGCCTGTAGTTTCGAGTGTAGTCTTCAAATGTGATTTTTTTGAACCCATCGTTGTCCATCGTATTAATGTTATGTCGGATGTTCGTGAAAACTTGAACTTTGATATATAGAGAGTCGTAGCAGACAATAGAGTTTCGGACTCAGTAACTATTTAACTTCTATTTCGGATTCCCTACGTCTATAGAATAATACTGAACATATCTCCGGCCAGCACGTGGGGACAGCTCTGGTCGTCCGTCGCGCTGGTCGGCTAATGAACATCATATCTACATTTTTACATCCGGGCTCATATAAATGGTTTACACTCCGAGAGAACAATCAGCTCGTTTTTGTCATACTAATATTTGTTCCAGTTGGACATCGTAAAATCGTATCGTAAAAATAAATAAATGTAATTTCTGCAATATTTCCTATGTTGCACTTCAATATTTCAAATGTACTGCGTTTCTCATTTAGTAGGTTTGTGTGTGATGTTGTAGCTTGTAGTAGTGTTGCAGTGACCAGTGTGCGGTCTATGTTCCATTACTTCACGTCGCCTGTATGTTGCACGTTTTTTACTTTTATTCGTTTCGATGTGATTTTTGTTTTTATTTCGACAGGATTGTATATCAACAGTTCATTTTTAGTACACAAAAATACCAGGTAATTTTTTTTTAGTTAAGTCATTTCCAGTTCCATTTTTTCATCATTTTTATTTTGTTTTGATTTTTAAACGTAGCTCGCTTCGCTTTGTAACTTTGTAACAATAATTTGAATTTAAAAGTAAAATATTTGTTATTTAAAAAAATGTTCACTTAAGTTTCTTTAATGAGATAAAAGTTAAGAAATGGATGATTTTGAACAGTGCGAAGTGAAAAGTGAAGTGTGTTTGTGGGTGAGAAAGCGGTACTGATTCTCGAGTGGGATGTGACCTCAGTGGCTGGCGAACAGTATATGTAAATTGTACAAGCTACCCGTATTTATCGCAGCTCGTTTTGAACATCTACTGCGATGCGTGTTAAATAAAGTGATGTATCGTATAAGGGATTAGCTGGATCTCATACTGAAAAAGCACAGTAGCCACTACACGACCAGCCGGGTAGATGGCGCATGGTCGTGCGGCAATGTGAGTGTCAGCGCGGCGGGCAGTGTAGCGTGCGCGTGCCGCAGAGGCGGGCGCGGAGCGGCTGGAGAGCCGAGTGCGGCGCGCGCACGAGGCGCTGGGCGCGCGCGGAGCGGGCCGCGAGCGCGCGCGCGCGCCGCACACGCTGTCGGCGTCCTTCGGCGCCAAGTGGCCGTACAAGCGCACCATCTCGGCGCCCGCCGCCGTGCCGCCGCCGGACCGCCTCGGTACGTGTGCGCGCTCCTCGTCCTCGAGCGGAACTTACACACCTCAAATTCATTTTAAACGAGTGCGCCTAAGGTTTATTCTATATCTTAATACTGTTTGATGGAATTAAGTATGTAGGTTCTATTATGTCTATACTACACTGCACTACACTTTACCTATTTAGATCGAAGTAAATTTTAATCAATTCTCAATAGTATTTAAAAACATATCCGACCGTTTTGTTACATCTTGCTAAATCTAGGTAAATCGTATTGGCACCACCGAGGGCTTCAAGAAGATTAGAAGCATTCACATCTTGTATATGATCGCCTAGGAATGTTATAGAGCTCTAACTGTAGCAGTGCTTTTATTATACTTCAAAAATTTTCAAACTACGTTGTAAAGTTGCACACAAAGACGCCACGTACATATTAATGTTTGCATTCAACCCATCCACTGGTCGTTATCGAACCTGACCCTGAAGTCTGGCTCACACACGAAACATCGGACAGTACGGTAGCTCAGCAGCGGCACCCGCAGTGGGCACCGCGGCGTAACAGAATGTCGATAACGGAGAGGCGGCGTGCGGCGTTGCAGAGCGCGAGAAGGTGTACGCGCGGCAGTGCTCGGCGCCGCTGCTGAAGCGCAAGACGTCGCGCTTCGCGCTGGCGCCGCTGCTGGCCGCGCCGCCGCCCGCCGGTACGCGCCGCCCCGCCCTCCGCCCCTCCCGCCGATTCTCCCCCGCTGCTCCCTCCGCTCCTTCCAGTATTTATCAGCCTCGTTACCAGACTTCGTCACTTTGACTTTGTTCCATTCATTGATTAAGCGCTTCGTGCTTAGTGACAGCGATGCAAGTAGAAGAAGAGTATCGGCTCTGCGAGGATGGACCTTTTTGGCGGTCGGATGGTCTATCTCCTAAGGGACCATATCTGATGATATAATAATATTTTTCGCTCCATTACCAAAATGCAATTCTACAGATACAAAGTCTGTCTTTCACGGGTGCCTGATCAATGTGGAGCCTGATGTTCAACGTAAAGTTTACGATTTTACTAGTTTCAATTATCGATGGATTCTGTCAATGGAGGAGCGAATGTGTGTATGTGATAAATCGCGAGCGTTAAATCTAGGTTATAGTTTTTATTCATTAAGACAGTACATTGTCGCGCTTATTGAGTTTAGACTGGCGGGGTGTACACAAAACGTTCACTAGTTCTAGACAGTATGTACCTTTATATGATATATGTATAACTATTGTAATAATTACGTTATTTTCCACTGCAGGACGTAGGTACATATCTTCCAAAGTATGCCCTACCACTCGTTGGCATACATTGCATTCAGTCCTCACCATCTGCTTTCGATGTCATCAGTCCACCGGAGCGATGGGCGTGCCATATTTTTTTTAATCTTTCGTTTTCACAGCTGTGATGTCTTAAAATGTTGACTCAATAAATTGTTTCCAGATGGTATCCACTCGCTTTCTGGACGATCGACTGATGATACTCTGACCACTGTGCTGCCTAAGGCAGTGGACTTGGAGGAGACGGACAAGGAAACCTCCAATCTGCTTGTCTTCTTGCTTATGCAATTTTTGTCCAGGTGATTAACATGTTACGTTCTTTATTTTATTACTGCCTCGTTGTTCGTGTTCGTCCCAAGGGCGACTGCCGATCGGGAGGTCCTGGGTTTAAATCCCAGGTTAGGTACTATTAGATTTTCTAGTAGTAGCTCGGAGTCTGGATTAGCGCACGGTGTATGGCAATAGACTCACCCCCCACCGCACGGTAGGACGTATAACGTAACTGATACAACGTGTGAATGTACTGCACTCCTGTGCGCATCTTTTTGGAGATTACAGGCGTCATGTTATGTTATAATATGTTTCCAGATCTGACCAAGCACATCCTACAGACGATAAGTCATCAATAAAGGTTCAGGAGTTGGTGCTCAGACATCTGTTCCTGCTGCTGGGATACAACAGTACCGACAAGACATTCCACATCTCGCCCCACACTTTGAGGTAGGATATTCTGCTTAAATCTCCCACGCACAGCGAGCCCAGGGGCGGGGCGCTAGCAGGGCGTGGTGCGTTGGAGCTGCCGGAACCCTTTTACTGTCACGGTCTGCAAGAGGCATTTAGTGCGGTAAAAATCATACATGAGTACATCTAATTAGTTTACCGGCGTATTTTGTGGAAGTTTTCCCTCCGACAGCAAAATAATAGTTTGATGTGAGAAGGTTCTGCGCTATGATTGTAATGTGCAGTGGTGTTGTTGGAAAGGGCTTGCGTTGAGCGCCTCGCGCCGGCCCGACGCCGGCCGCCGTGCGTGTTGGCGCCGAGTTCATATGGCTGCCAGCAGCCTACGGGTCTACATACCGTTCATTGCTAACTGTGTTTTAACGGGCTGTGTGCGTCGCGCACTCATTGGGGTGTTATAAATGTTAATACTGCACAGCTGGCACTTAACTCTCGTTGGTTTCACTAATAAGGCACCATCCTGAGTACAAACAGCAGGAAACTGAATGTTTGATTTTGTATTTTGCAGGCTGTCGTCAATTTTTAACGCGTTCATGGCCAACTTGCCGCAAGTGTTGGACCAAAACCACGTGATGGGCGCCAGCATCGCCGAGCAGACCTTGCTGCTGTTGCAGGTTGTCTATTGCGTCCTTCCTATGGCTTTGTTTTTCAGTTGGTTCTGTCGATGAGTATATTATTTGTCAACTCGAGTTAACTTCGTATTTTATCAATCTTAATTTGTGAATTCGACTTACTGCTCATTAATTTAAGACTGCAACATACTCAAACGTTCTTGCATCAGTTCTGCTGCCGGCCGGCGGCGGGTGCGGCGGGGGGCGCGGCGGGCGCGACGGGCGCGGGCGGCGCCGCGCACACGCTGCTGGCGCTGGAGCCGCACGTGCGCCGCCACTGGCTCATGGCGCTGCTCGTCGTGCTCTACAAGGTGCCCACATACTCATTACACTAACTGAATTCATAACAGAACATATCATTGTCTTTACATTAATTTTCAAATACAGTTTGTATAAGAGTTTAATGTCGTACGGTGGTGTGCAGTACCACTACAGCAGCGGGCCGGTGGGCGCGGCGGTGGCGGTGCTGGTGCGCGTGGTGCTCAGCAGCGTGGAGGCGCAGCACCACCAGTGCCGCCGCATCCCGCCGCTGCTGCTGCTGCACCAGCAGCCCGAGCCGGCCCGCACGCGCGGTAACTTCTTCGACTGTTCCACTCGTACTTTGTCACAGTTGATGAGCTTCGTAGTCTTAGAACTTTGCACAACCGTGGCAGCCAGCTCTGGCACACTGACTCGCGTTGTCCCTAACTTCCCTAAGTTGCTTCCTCTTGCGTTGCAAACCTAATCCTTGTTGCACCTATCCCTGTTGCACCTGCTAATTTCTAATAATTCGTAATGAATATCATTGCTCTCAATTTATTATAAAGTAAAGACGCTTCGCGCTCAAAACGAACGCAATCAATTCTTATCCGGTCCAAAGTCCGGCAGCGTCATGCGTAAATTCAAAATGAAAATGTAGCGCCCGGGCCGCGCGCGGCGGCCGCAGACGCGGCGCCGGCGGCCGACGCGGCGCGCTCGCCGGCGCACTGGGCGGCCGCGCCCGCGCCGCCCGCCTACCGCCAGTGGAGCGCCGAGCAGGACTCGTCGGAGAGCGAGCTCATCGCCATCCCCGAGACCAGCGACAAGTCCGACACCACGGCGCACGGCAGCACGGCGCCGGTGAGCCGCGACCGTCCACACCCAGCTAATGTCCAAATACCGATCTCTGCATTTTTTATTTCTAAACTATTTGCTTTTCTGATCAAATGTCGGTTCTACAAGTTGTTTAGTTTGAATACATTGAATGTAAAGTACGCGTGTACTGGAAATTATTGCGCAGTCGTGAACCAAAACTGTATAGTGTACGCAAGATGGACGAAGTGACCCGAAGTGTATTCCCCAGGGCTCGTTCGACGAGCCGTCGCACTACGAGGACCCGCCGCGGCTGGACGCGCAGGGCGCGCTGCCCTACCCGCCGCTCACCAACATTGTACGAAAACCTCCAGTAATGATACATCCTTTAAATTAAACCTTTTTTTAATGAGTAGCCACTCGGTAGTATTATTTTGCAGCCGAGTGGTACAGTAATTGCAGTAACGTAGATTTTCTAGGTGTCTAAACATGACCGGTCGGTTGATTCAGCAGTTAACAAACTTGTCTACTGAATTAGAAATCTTGGGTTCGATTTACACTCAGAAAAAGTAATCGTGTGATAAGTACGAGTGTTTGTTGTATCAGTCATATAAATCTAGTTACATGCTTACAATTAATTGTAAATCTGCATACAAAAGTATTCGTACTGCGTGGCTACCACAGTACAGACTCCGCCTCGCTTAATAGGATAACATAATCGTGTGCGATTATTCAGCCAATAAGTACATACGTTGGGAGCCCACCGCCGGCTAGTGCCGAAGTAGGCGGGGCCTGCCACGGCGCCCACGCGCGTATGCCCGTTGCAGGCGGCGGCGTCGCGCTCGGCGCAGCAGCTGTCCACCAGCTCGTCCGTGTCCATCGGCAGCGACTCCTCCAACCTGTAAGAGTCCACGTTCCCCCGCGCCGCCCGGGCCTATGCCGGCCGGTGACGTATTTTGCTCGAAACATGACATGTGAAAAAGAAATTCTCATCGACCTTGACCGATGTAGGCGTTACTATTGTAAGAAACGAGTAATAAGCTTTGCTAGCTTTGGTAGCTATAGAAGGAGATATACGAATGGAATGGAAGTAATACATGTATATCCTCACGCTAGGTTCCTTACGAGGTAGGCAGGGAGCACGAAGTGCCAAATATCTCTATCGTTACAGACCAGCCGCGCTTTCACATACCATGGAAATAATGAATGGTTTCATAATAAGTGTACTCTTAAGTTGACATTTCGATAAATAATATAATTTTGTTTTGCCGCGAAACCATTGTAGTCCTGAGAAGGTCATTGAACACGTACAACTAGAATAGTTCAAAACAAGAGGGAATAGGTACTTTTTATGCAAAAGTTCTACATACTGC
>DVPD01000552.1:0-11051 GCA_018237605.1 Apyrrothrix (Melanopyge) sp. n. Burns01
AAGTCACATCAGCTGCAGTCGCCGTCAGACCGTTGTAAAACGTCATACAAAAATAGTATCAAAGTCAAAGATGAAAGTTATTTTTAATATTGTAATAAAAAAATCATTCTAATCGTTAGAATGAAAAATTCAGTCTCAACTGTGGAGTATTATTTTTTGAAGTATTTATTTACATTGTGAGGATAGCTGAAAGCAGAGTTTACATAAATTATGATTTTATTAAAGCAAACCGTAAAATATTCTCGAATAGGAAGCAAGGTAATTCGGAGGTATGCTGTGCATTATTACTATTTATTTGTTATTTATTAATATATCTGCAGTATAATGAGGTTCACTTATGTGTTATAGTTCTCAAGCCGTTTGTTTATAGAAAACTGTTGTCGTTTTGCACTGTACGGACGCTAATAAATTATGACATAAAAATGTTTTCTCATCTCACTGATACACATATTGACAAGTGTAAACAGTATTATAATGTGGCATCACTCTTTGCAGGACTACCATTACCAAGGATGGTGCACCTTGAGATGACAGATGTTCAGCTATGTGCACATACATTAGCTATAAATGATCTGCCGAATGAGTTATTGATTTATATTTTTTCTATGATCGATTTTGAATCACTGCTGGCAGTAGCTAATGTGTGTGCCCGTTGGCAGGCACTCTGTCTGACTCCCTGCATCTGGGATAACACACGCCTCATTGTGTCCATGAAGAACTATATCAGGGTAAAGGATAACATAGTGCCTTTTGTTGCTAAGTATTTGAAAAATGTTAAATTACAGTATTTTAAATTGTATTCTCAAGTAAGGACTTCATTGATTAACTACTGTCCAAATTTGACTCATTTAGAAATAAGTATATCTCAAGTTGATAGTTGTATTTTTGATGACCTAGGTAATTGGCCTAATCTAAAATTTTTGAGTTTCCGCAATTCATTAATAGCTCCGAGCCCTGAAAATGTGAACGGCAACTTTATATATCATTTACCATTTGAAAAGTTGAGATACTTGGAAACCCTGATCTTATCTAATTTTGCTTTAACTCACAGTAGTCTCTATAGCATGCTTCAGTGCATAAATTTAGTCAGTATTAATATGGAAAAGATGAAGAATATTCCTGCTGATTTTCTGGAATCTCTACTACGAACAAAGCAGTCAACTTTAAGAGCACTACACATTTATGGTGATACATTGAATGATGATATAATATGTTCAATATCAAACTGCAAAGGCCTACAGATTTTGCATATCATGACTTGTAAGAATCTATTTGATTCCAGTTTACTGCATCTATACAGGCTAAAAAATTTACGTTCCCTGAAGTTGCGACATGCCTACTTTTCCACAACTGCTTTGGTTGCTTACTTTTCCAATAATATATTCCAGCACCTGACCTATTTGAGTTTATCAAGGTGCCTACATGTCACTATGCAAGTAGCCAAAGTCATCAAGACAACTGCACCAAATCTCAAAGAATTATCATTCTACCACTGTCCCTTTGTTGTGGCTCATGATTTCAAAAGAAAAGAGCTAGAAGGATTGTTCAAAATTGAGTTGCTCTTAGATTAATGTTGTTTGTCAATATTACTAAAACAGCTTAGAAGTCCATCCATTTTTAAATGTATAGTTAAAAATATCTTTAGTAAATTATTATTTTCTCTTAATGGTACTCAGTTTACACATTCTTTTTTTTTATTAAAAATTAGTTCATTATATTAAAAAAAAACTTTTTGGCATAATGTATTTTTAATTAATATAACATAAAATTATATGATTTGCTATCCGTATATAGGCTTGTATAAAGATATGATTGAGGTATTTGTCAATTAATGCATGTATGTGGTAATCCGATTTAGTGTATAGGTTTGTTTTGATAATGAACTAATGACTTATATTTATATGCAGCATATGTAAGATATCTGATAGAAATCACATATTATGAGTACATGGCGCTAGAAAATTAATTTTGTGGTCCAACTTTTTATACATCTTTGTTTCAAACAGTCGATTAAAGCGGAGTGCCTTACAATTCAACAAATCAATAATGTCTAGATTGACCTACTAACATACTGTATTATCATAATTAAGCAGAAAAATATACCACAACAAGTATTATGTACACAGTCTATTATGCTGGAATTAGGCTATTGATGTAACATAGATTTAATGTATCACATATTTTATTAAAAATTTACTGTGCTAGCTATGGATTTGTGGATTTTACCTACTAGGTTACCTACAGGTAACATGCGTTCTAACTAGTACTACTTATACAATATGTATACCATGTGATTTTATAGTTGTTATTATATTTGTTTGTGATGTTTATTACCATACACAATAAAAGATATTTTAATGAATTTCAAGACATTTTCTTATAATAATTACTTAGTGAAGGATGCACCAGCGATTCCTCTTAACTTCTCATGTTGTCTCTTTGTAGCAGACATGACTTATGCAAACTTCAAAGTCAAAATCATATATTTATATAGGATTTACAATCACTTATAAACATCATTATAGTTACGTTTACGCTAGTTCGTACCGCGCCCACAACTGAGAAGAACTAACAAGAAATTCAGTGGGGTTGTCATTTTTTCAGTGATTGTTTAACAATTACAATTTTGCAAAAAATTGTGTTGTGCATTTTGTAAAAATAACTATCGAACTTTGGCGGTTTTTGGGTGTGTTATATACATAATAGAAATGTGTCTATAAGCTTTACACGCGGTGGAAATGAAGCTTCTTTGATATTGTGACAAAAATTACAATTTCTTTACTTTATGACTGCCTCGTTAGCGGAGGTCGAGTGTTAATATTAATTTTTATTTAGTCCACAGATGACTTCTACATAATTTCGTCGGGGCTGGTGACTGGGGAGACAACGATAGGCAACAGTAATCGCACGCTGTATCAGCAGGTCAAGCCAGTCGGTCAGGTACTGAAAGTATCCCACATTTTCTTTTTCTACCACCAGTATTTCATTCTTTGCAGTCCCGAGGATCCAGTTGAAACATTTTTGGTTTTAATCGTGGACTCTACCATGTACATCATACCAAATAATTTATTGCATTTCAATAATCTAAAGAGAAATGCAACTTTCATTAAACTTATTTGCTTGTTTTTTTTTTTAATTTTAGATAATGGAGTACGCCCGGGCAATGGTGGCTAACAGGCTGGCGACTACGGGGCAAGAATGGGCGAACATCTTCCGGAAGCATAACAGCGGCACCTACAACAATCAATGGTAGGTGGCGCCACTTGTTGAGGAACCGATTATACAATGATTACTTCTTTAAAGGTTATTACATATATTTATTATATCGTCTCGCCTGGTTCCTTGGTTGGTGAGCAGAGAGCACCGCGTGCCAAATATCTCTATTCTTACAAACCTAACGTGCTTCCTACATTCATGGCACTCTTCATGCATGCAGGCCGGTTTCAAGGTTATGGGTTTGTTAAAAGGTGATAGGTTCAGTTAGTGTGGTGTCACCGCCCCGCCCCGTTGGCCGCAGGTACATAGTGGACTACAAGCGGTTCCGCGCGCGCTCCACGCGCTCGCCCGGCGCCGCGCGCGCCGGCCTGCTGTGGCTACTGGAGCAGCTGCCCGGCTACGTGGAGGCCGCCGACGTGTACGTGCCGTGCATACACCCTGCACGTGAACACACACACGCACGCATGGACTTTATTAATTTAGCAGTAGACTCATGTTTGGCTGTTAACTGTGAAATTACACAAATATTATGTTTCCAGCATCCGAATACCTGAGACTTTTTCACACGAGTACATTTAAATTTTTTATTTTGAGTACACGAGTTATTCGATATTAATATTTCTCTAATAATGTAACAGAACAGAAGAGCTTAAGCGCAAGACTTACTTCCCGTCCTACAACATCGCGTACTTCCAGCGGGTGTACAACATGAGCGGCGGCAACGAGCGGGTGGCCATCTACGGCGACTGGTTCGGCTACCACACCAATCCCAGGGCCAAGATCTTCGAGGACAAACAGGTATCCTCATTGATACTTTAAATGCACTAGTAAATATTATTGGTCTGGGTGTAGACCTGGAGCTAGACCTGGATCTAGACCTGGATCTGGACAGAATTGGTCGCGGAACCGATTATGTTGAAAATATTTTCGACCAATAGCTTCAACCGCACGTAGCTTGCAGTCTTTTAATAGAGCACAAATTTATGCTTCAAATCCTAGCTGTAATAATCTCTAAGAGTGAAACAAGGAAGATATTGTGAGAGAAACTTAGGTAACTATTTCTTTAAAATATTTTTATGCATGTGTGTGTGCGAGTTGCGTTCAGACATCGGGGGTGATTTCAATTTATAAAATGAATGCGTAACGAACTCGGGCGTTCGACCGACGTGCGCGCCTCCGTCAGGCCGTCAGTAGCACAAGACTGAAACGGCGTAATGTTTACAACAGACTTCTCTGGCGTTACCAGACACCTTATTTATAGACTTTTAATTACATTTTAAAATTCAAATTCTTATCTACTAAATTATTAATGGTTTTGTTTGTTTGATTTGCAAACAGTTGTATTAATAACAATAATATAAATAACAATAACGTTTCTTGCCCTCATATAAACTACCAATGTAAGATCCTAGTCGAGTACAATAAATACAATGCATCAACTATAATGACAATAACAATAATGATAATAATAATGATAGTGATAATTAGTGATGTCACGAATAGTGATTTGGCCAAATACCGAATATTCGGCTACGCATTTCCCGAAGCGCCGAATATTCGGCGGCCGAATGTTCGGCAAAAGATTGCATTTCGCGCGCGACAGGTTACAACATGTTTCAGTGCGGAAGCGACGGAGCGGGCGTATTTGTTTCATTTCCATGTAGATCGCGTCACGTCACGCATCATTTGTTTAATTTTGTGTTAAAATATTACTGTTTGTTTGCCAAAAACTACTCTTCCAATAAGAAATCACCCATTTGGGAATATTATGAGATTTTTTGAAAGGTTATTTTCGGAAGCCGGTATTATTCATGAAGAAAAGCGCGATCGTTTGCTTTCCTACCTAACCTACCTTTGATTGATTTTAAGTACTAAAGTTTTATTTTATGTATGAAAATTAACCATTTGTAATTGAAATAATATATCGTTTTGAATAATATGTGTTTTTTTTACCATAATTTGGTATTCGGTATTCGGCCGAATACTGCATGCTATTCGGCCGATTACCGAATTTTAAAAAAAGTAGCCCAATATTCGACATATTACCGAATAGTAGCCGAATATTCGTGACATATCTAGTCATAATGATAGTGATAATGGTGGTAATAATGATAGTGATAATGGTAGTAATAATGATAGTGATAATGGTAGTAATAATGATAGTGATAATGATAGTGACTATAACGGCGCAATGTCACCGGCAGGCGGGCATCAGCAACATCCGCGATATGCTGGCCGCCATGCGCTACAACGACTACCGGCACGACGCGCGCGCGCGCTGCGCCTGCACGCCGCCCTACAGCGCCTGCAACGCCATCTCCGCGCGCAACGACCTCAACCCCGCCAACGGTCCGTCACGTGCTCCGTGCGCACGCTCTGCCCAACTAGTATTCTTCCATCCACCCAGCCTTCAGTAATCCACTGCTCGATATGGACCTCGTCTAAGCGGCGCAGCTCCACCCGCTTCTGGGCCTTGTGAATCCAGCTGTTTTTACGGGTTTATTTTCCCCTGCATGCCCAGTGTGGAGATGTCCCAAGATATTTATTTATTTTATATGTGCAATAATCCCCTTTGACGAGACCTGTGTTTGGCACTGAATCGAGTCAGACGTGACTATGATGATATATAATTTCTTCCATTATCGTAACTAAGAAGATACGGACTCCTCACCTCGTCACCGATTTAATCGCATTTTGCTTACGAATGAAGAAAGTTATGAATGTAACGGAATATCGGATGTAAGTACGGAGGTATTTGGCACTCGGTTCTGCCTGCCCACCCTGTAGCACCTAACGTGAGGATACAATAATAATACCCTAATTACGAACAAGTATCATTGAGGTTTGATATTAAGTGGCGCCATCTAATGCATCGCTTACAATATTATAATTTCCTTAACAAAGGTAGTTTTTGAAATTCATATGTACATACCAGTAACGTAACACCACGTCTGTAATCCCTGAAGAGGTAGGCAGAGGAGTTCTGTACACCTCCACGTTTCACCAGTTGCGTTTACATCCCACCATGGGATACGTGGTGAGACTATTGGCATTTTCCATACACGGGGCACAAATCCAGACCATACAGTAAGTAGTAAAAAAAATTCAACATTCGACAACTTCCGCCCTGCCGTAGGTACGTACCCGTTCCACGCGCTCGGCCACCGCAGCCACGGCGGCACCGACGCCAAGGTGACGAGCGCCTTCATGCAGCCCTCCTACGAGTTCATCGCCGTCTCCAGCCCCACCTACAACGTGTCCCGCGGGATCCCGCCCTTCGCGTGAGTCCACTTGCAGCGAAAACGGCACTCCAAAGGGAATGTTGTTATTCATTGGACTTTAGTAGTCACAAATCAGATTTAGACTGGCCCGTTGGCGCAGAGGTTAGCGAACCTGACTGCTACGCCGGGGGTCGTGGGTTCGATTCCCACCCAGAATAAATATTTGTGTGATGAGCACAAATATTTGTTCTGTGTCTGGGTGTAAAAAAAATATCTATGTAAGTATATATTTCTATGTATATATGTAGTTTATCAGCCGACTCGTTACTGTAACACAAGCTCTCTTGATGCTTAGTATGGGATCAGACGGCCGTGTGCAGAAATGTCCCAAGATATTTATTTATTCCCCGATCTGGACCAATCGAAAATGTGGCCTTAAAATAGCATCTGTCTCGCTTCTTAAGCAATTGGCTAACCGCGGTCAGTTGTTGACTGGTTCTAAGGTTTTTCAACAAGCTTGGGATTTAATGTATGTGTAATAATATATCATTGAACATTAAAATGGATTATGAATGAAAATGAAAATATATAATTAATTACTAACATATTTAATTACAAAATTTGTGAAATATGTGACTATTAAGTTAAAAGATACAATTCTTAAAATTAATTACCTTGGCAATAATTATTCATATTGCTTAATTTTTATCATTCTACTTTTATATTTGTATATTGAAAATGTATATTCAAATATAATCTACACCTAATTAATAAATAACTTTTATTGTACAATTTTATGCATAGACAAATATTTTATAGTAGTTGTTTATATGTACAGGCACATATACACAAATATGTCGAAGAATCCAGTCCTCACATTTGTTTAGGGGAGTTGAAACTCTTCTTCTATTTTTTTAAAAATACTAGTCAAAACAAAATATTAAAAAAAAACTGAGGAAGAAGAGTTTCAACTCCCCTAAACAAATGTGAGGACTTATAGCATTATACTGTGTAGATAGGAGGATTATAGATTTTTATTGTTAACGTAACATCACGCCTATAATCTCCGAAGAGGTAGGCAGAGGAGTGTAGTACACTCTCACGTTTCACCAGTTACGTTTACATCCCAATATGGAATAGGTGGTGAGTCTATTGCCATACACCGGGCACATGAGAGAGGGTTAATGCCATAGTCTACCACGCTGGCCAAGTGCGGGTTGGCAGACTTCACACACCTTAGAAAACATTTTTTTTCACTCTAAGGTATGCAAGTTTCCTCACGATGTTTTCCTTCACCGTTACAGCAAGTGATATTTAAACGAATAGCTAATAGATCATTACCCATTAAACAAAATAACATTAAACCATAATAAGGGCGATCCATTGGGGAGCAGGGCTAACAGATCATGAAGCTAGATACGCGTCATCCGAAAATACGACGTACGTAAGAAATGTACTTCTTAATGCCATGCTCAATAACACGAACAACGTTATATTATTCAATTCTTCAATCGTAAAAATTCCAACACTATTAATACGATATCTAAAGAATTCCACACTTTTATAGTCAATTACAATTATTATTTAATTAAATGAGCTCTTGGTTATTATATGACGGAAATTAAGTTTGCACGGTTGCATGGAAATATCTGCTATTTTAAAATGATAAGCTTCTCTTGGTTTAAAGGTTGTATATTTAACTCAAAATACCGTTGCCCCACATGTACTCCACTCCCTTCGTCTCAAAATTTAATCAACCCCCTAAGAGATGAATTACGTAATTAAATTCAAAGAAAAAGGGAAATTTAAATCTCGAAAACTTTCAATAGCTGGAACGCCGTGGGACTTTCGCTGGACATAAACGTTAGTTTTCTATTTAGTGACGATGTTCCCCCTCTCCTCTTTAGCCACAGATTACGTCACAACCTGTATATTTAATGAATAGTTGTCGCCCGCGACTTTTCTTGCCCATATATATAACAAAATAAAACTATCAGTGCTTTATTTTGTTGTTCTTAGTAATTATAATGCACTTTTGTACCCTTACAGAGGCGACATTAGAATTTTGTTACCAAAAATGTTTGACGAATAACTTTAAGGAATAAGTAATTTTTAGTTAATCTTTCTAAGAATTATTTTTTTTTTCAGAAAATTCCCCTTATCGCCCGCGCATAGGTGATGAAGCATTATTAAATATATTTTACAATGTATTGCTTGCATCATGAAGTATGAATATCAAGAATATGTTTTCCTTGCTAACAAATTATATGATTCGTATCAGTGTAATACTATCAGTATCGTAATAATATCAATCGACAAGCCCGTTGGTGCAGTGGTTAGTGAACCTGGCTGTTGCGTCAGAAGCCGTGGGTTCGATTCACACCCAAAACAAATATTTCTGTAATGAGCACAAGTATTTGTCCTGAGTCTGGGTATAAAAAAATATCTATATAAGTATATATGTAGTTTATCAGCCGACTGGTTACAATAAGACAAGCTATCTTAATGCTTTGAGATGACCCAAGATAGTTATTACCTATATTATTATCATTATTATTAAAATATAAATATCAAAATACAAATTTGGAATTTTATGTACGAAACAGCGTAATAGTTTTTAATTATATCTTTTAGATTTCCGTCTGTCTGGTGGAGGCCAAAATTAAAGACGCAAAGTGGAATACGCACGAACACATAATGAATTTATTTGTGTCCAGTGTATGGCTACAAACTATCTCCTATTCCATTATAACGTTTCACATTTAACGTATCTGATGAAACATGGCAGTGTACTACACTCGTCTACCTAACCCTTTGCGGAAATACAGGAGTGATATAATTATTTTGTAAAAAACATAAAGTTGTAGTTTAGATTTTTGTATTGCTCGAAATCTGTTCTAGAAACTTGTGCAGGGCGGTGTGGCATCCAACATGTCATCCTGTCTGACTTAACCCTAATAGTATTTTCGGGCCACGAACTCTTCACAATAAGCGAGAATATGAACACTTCGTATCGAGACCAGTGTTACATTCTATCAACTGACAGGGAAAACTAAACGATACATACGCTATTTAACCAAATTTATTCCGAGTATGTCGGAACGACGGCGCAAAGTAACACAACAATACACATATGTGTACATACATGAATTATATCATATATTGAAATTTACAACGTACGTTTCACTTAAACTATATTAAGAAAACGTTAAAATAAAGAATACAATGATCAGAAATATGTATTTCTTTATCATATTCTCATCGAGCGCTCTCTATATCCCGTGATATAAGCCATTAACTGGATATATGAATATATCGTTATGTTCCGACTGATTTATCGTTCCACTGTCAGACACAGGTCTTCTTTAAGAATGACAGGGTTTACCTCGTAGTTTGTCACGGTGGCCAAGTGCAGGTGTGCAGACTTCACACGTTTTTGACTAATTTTTTGGGAACTCTAAGATGTAATGGTTTTCTCTCCTTCGCCGTTATAGCAAGTGATATTAAATCTTAAATTGTATTTAATCTTAATATCGTATATAATCTTTTATATTTCGTAATTACTTAAATGTCTTTAATTTACCAAAAATCCACACTCAAAGGTTTCTTTGATGTGCATCTCTCTATGACGGCACGGTTAAATACACAAATTTAGGTGTTAGTACACTTGACTGTACTGTCGGATATAGTGGAGTAAATGTAGAAACCAAATATACGTTCATCAGACCGGTTCCTTGACCGTTGCGCTAAATACATAGTGGTAGGGTTTAACCGAGAATGTAAGAAGTTACCCGCGCTGTTCGGAAACATGTAGATGACGCTGCATTCTGTGCATCGATGTGTAACTGCAGCTTGCTTAGAAGTTAAACAGGAACCATTTGAAGTTATTTAATTATCGTATATACACAGTTTAGTAAGGATATATCTGGGTTTTAGGATCCATTGCAATAATCTGTTTCTTGGAGCACCAAATCTAGATAACTAAAGTATTATATGCCAACATTATATCTCAATATTACATGCTAATATTATATGCCTATGGTATATGCCAAATTTGTATGCCAATATTATGTGCAAATATAATGCCAAAATGTATAAAACCCTCTCTTCGTAAATAGCAATAAATAATAAATGAATATATAAACGCCCGCCACTGTGCTATATATTCACTGACTGTAAACTAAACTTGATGTACAATAAGATCACACATTTGGTAGTCATAACATATTAAATATATACAGAACGATTGACATTGACGTTCAAAAGAAACAAGGCGCCTTGAGTAATATTTGGTCAGTGAGTCATCCCGGCGGGAACTACTACGGACACAAACGTACGACATGGCATGCAAAGCAGCACAGGTGGACACGAGGTACACCTTTATATATACATATATACAATCGTCGGTACGCTGGTTAGTTACCATGTCTCTTCTGAACACTCGGCCGATGAAGTCATATTGACACTGTATATGTTTTATGTAGACGATCGTTTATATCCATGTTAAGATCGAAAGTTTTTTTCTTTATTCCGTTTTTAAAAATGTACTTTTTTTTTTATTTTCGCAAAATAACAGTTATCTCGCCAATGTAGTCTTCGAAGCGGAAAATCGAG
>DVPD01000553.1:0-11050 GCA_018237605.1 Apyrrothrix (Melanopyge) sp. n. Burns01
GTTACCATAACACAAGCTCTCTTGATGCTTACTTTGGGATCAGATGGCCATGTGTGGAGATGTCCCAAGATATTTATTATTATTATTATTGTTATAATTAAAATATAAATAGCCTAATCATTAAATAACACTGCCTTGACATTGAAAGAAAACACCATGAGGAAACCTATACAACACAGTTGTCCATAATGTTCTTTAAAGCGTCTGAATTCTGCCAACTTATTCGTGAAAGACATGGACTTAACCGTCCCCATCTGAGTTTGTTCTCTACGGTATATGAAGTCTAGCAGACTACTTCCTAAACCCTCTCATCCTGAGAGGAAATCCGTATCCAATGATTAAATGATAACAAAGTTAATGATGATGTATTAAAATACTACTGAATTGCAATTATTAGAATTGCATATTACTTTTCTATCAAAATTTACATCTATAGCCTCATGCCCTATCACAGGGGACGCATAACTTAACTTATGGAAAGTGGGAGTACTTCACTCTTACGCGTACCCCTTCGGAGATATACAGGCGCGATGTTATGTTACATATTACATTTATTTATTTGTCGTATCAGAATTCGACACTAGATCCAAATGAAGTCCGCTACGAACAGACATTTGGAGGGATACCCGCAGAAGGCGAGGAAGCCGCAATCACTGACGGCTTTACGACGCTCAGAGACTATTCAAACTCTAACAATACTAAATGGGGTCGTACTATCGCGTTACCGTATGTCGCAGTTATGAAGGCCACACAGATTCACACAAATATATATAAATGTGTTGAGTAAATTGTAACTACTAGAAATTCTAATTTTAGAAAAATCCAACAGTACTTGACCCGGGATTTGAATCCAACCTCTCGATCGACAGTCGCGCTTGCAACCAATACGAGAAACGAGGCAGTCGACGATAATTAAAACATTATAAATATAAACAAAGGTTGAATCAAGTAACTTCATAAAGTACATACTTAGTTATATTTATGTACCCTATTACATAGTGTAGAACCTGGAAGTGTGTTCTAATGTATGTTTCAAGTTAACATTACAGCGTAATGAATTAATTAAAAAACATAACATAACATCACGCCTATAATCCCCGAAAACTTTGGCAGAGGAATGTAGCATCTGCACCCCCACGTTTCACCAGTAACGTTTACGTCCCACAATTTAATCGGTGGTGAGTCTGTCTACTACATTAAATAATCATTACTATAAAATTGACGAACGATAAGACATTATTCGTAGCGTGTGTGTCTCAGCGGAAGACAACCACGCCGGCATTTTGAAAAGGCCGAAGCGACAATGGAGTAAGCGGCTAAACTTGACGATCGGTCATCTCACGACACACACAAAGAAGCCCGTGAATCATCATCTGATACACTTGGACTGATTTAAAAAAAAGTAGGCCCCAAAAATACTTTTACTACTACCTCTGCTTGGTGGCCTGTAGTTACATTCACTAAAAATATTGATATTAAAAACCAGGTTGAAATCTAGTTGTGACTGTATGAAAACGGATTCTATTATTTTTTTACATTTACATATTTTCCATTTCTGTTATGAGCATGGTATTGAGCATGCTATATGTTTGAATCTAACATTGAGCATCTTATATTGAACGGATTAATATATGTCTAGCATGGGGCATTTTAACTATTTATTGATATTTATCGGCAAAATTAATGTTTGTTTAACCTTTTTATGGTTTTATTGTTAGTATGAATCTCCTCTCAGAATGAGAGGGGTAAAGCCATAGTCTGCCACGCTGGCCAAGTGCTGGTTGGCAGACTTCACACGCCTTAGAAAACATTTTTTTATGAACTCTAAGGTGTGCAGGTTTTCTCACCTTTTCCTTCATCCGTATAGCAAGAGACATTTAATCTTAAAACGCCCATTTTGTAAAAAGATGCGCACAGGATTTGAACCCGACTTCCTGGAATGAGAGGCTGAATTTCAAACCACTAAGCTATCACTGCTTGGCTTGGCAATGACTAGGCTATGAAAGTAGTTATCAACTAAAAAAAAATTAACTCATCATGACAGATGAATCACGCCAAAACATTGGAATTCCCAAAAATACTATTTTATTAGCAGAAGAGATTACCATCGATTTTTGGTAACGCGTCACGGCCTTGTCTCACGTGAACCGCAGAATGCGACCTGGCTGTTAGGAACGCTGGTAGCCCAAATGCAATCGCTCAAGGGTTTGACAGCTCACGCAGGACACCACGTGTGGTCGGATACCATCCGAACTTTTGTCATACCTATTATATCATCAAAAATGATATAAAAACTGTAATTACATCTTTTCATTACATTGTAAGTGAATTAATATGTTTAATGATTGTCAAAATCGTTATAAAAGTAATCATTTGTGGCGTATAAATAAAATTTTCTCTACTCAACAGTGACGTAGAGACTGGGATTTAATAATTTAAATGAAATACAATACAACATAGATTCTTCATTGTAACTAAGAGACGTTCTCAAACGGAAAATGCAAAATGTAAACGGACAAACTGGATATCCAAAATGTATATCTATATTATTGTAAAGCAGGTTACAATTTGATACATACTTACTTAAACATATAACTGGTGAATCATGGTAATATACTACACTCCTCTGCCTACCTCGTCGGGGATTACAGGCATGATGTTACGTTTTCTTCATTAAATAAAAAAAAATGCAATGCCAGCCTCTTCGTTAGCCTTTTGATTTATATCATTCATTACATTATTATAGCTTACAAATTAATTTTAATAAAATGTTTAACAAAATGTTTGATATGAATATTAATGAAATTTTCACGACAAAGAAACAAACATTATGATAAGAAATGTATGAGGATCGATATATTTGGCATTTAATACTCTCTATCTACGCCATAAGGAACATGGCGTGATATTTTGGTAATAATGATATTGATGATTGACAAAAAAATAGCCAATGCGTTCGCATGTTGCAACAGCAGGTTTTAGGTCAATACACGAACTTACTGGCGGTTACTGCATAAACCGTGTTGCAAAGGACTCAGTTGAAGTGAATAGAACTAAATCTATTATCCTCTAATATTCATAAACACAATCTATTGTGTGTAGTTCTTGCAACCATTCGCGAATAAAGGAATTACGATGGATGTAGACAGATATTCAACGTTCGTTCATTGTTGGTTACGCGTAAAATTCTTTATTGAAAGCAACTGTCACTCAAATGTCAAAACATTACATCGATATATGAATTTCGCGCCTAATTTTCCATGGGATCGGAAATTGGACATGTTGTGTGGGCAGACCACAATATAATACAACAATAAGAACAATGTTTGTACTTGGATAGCGCTCAAAAAGCGTTTTCAAAATACTATTTAAAAAAAAAATTTTTCTATTAATCTAACCTACAGTGTACGATACGTACCTAATAAATTTACTTCATTTTGCACTTTTTAAAGAATACAGAACAATAATACAGAACTAAACAGTTATGCCGTCTTGCTCAATTGGCGGTGGTATGGTTCGCCATTCTAATGGTATGAAGAACTTCCTCAAAATACATATACATGGACGTACAATTCGCCTTTCTAATCGTAGAACTTCCTCAGAATATAGCAACTGGCAGCCTCCGCGTTGTCTGACGGCGGTCGTGGCACGCATCGCGGCGGCGGCGCGAGCAAATTATAGACGAATCTCTGGAGGTATTATTTTTTCAACGCGCCGGGTGAGAAATGCGTGATTGGGGGCCGGCTCCAGATTACAGAGTGGAGACACGCCACCGGCCGCGCTCTCACCCACTTACGATCATTATTTAGACTGTAATAAAGTGTTAGTGAGTAATTATTGCCACCCAAGTAAAAACTATTGTATAGACAACGATACCCTACAATCAACGGCACATCCGAACCTCTACCTGCTGCGTTTGATTCTATAAAATCACGATATCGAATTATTACACCGATAGCGAAATAATATCCATACGTACATATGTAGAACAGATCGTAAATTAGCATGCCGCCAATTTTAACACGTCGAATCGCGTCAAATGCTTAGAACAATTTTATGCAAATTCCGACCCAAATTGCATGTTTAGAGTGAGAATGTTATTTAGAAAATTATAGGATTGCGCACCGACAGCAGATTGCTGGAAGCAATTGCCGCGCTTGTTATAACTATCATGAGTAGCTATTAGGTAAAAGTAGTTCGTTAGTTCGTGCTTAGCTCTGTTATAAGGTAGAATAATAATAAAATTATCGTAATCTATGCAGCTGAGCGCGCTGACAGACAAGAAATCTATTCTAAACGACTACAACACTCAATCTGCGCGTTTAATTTACACTCGTATACTTAAGCGCAAATAAAAAAATGTGTATTGCAAATTAGGTAGTTATCGCACTGCGTAGGTACATCGTTGGCGTAAAGGTCCGAAGGGAAATGACGGTAACAAATTAATTTGATGTTAATGTGTGTGTTTCGAGTGTTGCACGGAGCGCGGTGCGCTGATTATAAGGCGCTGGGTAATAGCCGCTCGCGTCCCACCCTATACTCGACTTAATGCTCTCGCAATTTCACAAACGAATGGGAAAAAAAAGATTTCGGGCCCCAAATGAGAGATGGCGACGTGAGCTGCCTATACCTCCACACCGATCAGCGGTCGACGGACGTGTGCTCGTCCCAATTAGGCGGAATTATTGTCAACGTGACAAGTTCCATGTCGGCGAGCTGTCTGTTAATGAATTCGCTTTTATATAGACGTATGTGACGTACATATGTATACAAATTTTGCTGTATTTGGATTAATGAAATTGAATTAAATATAGGCATATAGAACCTGCTTCACCCGGACTGCTATTATTTATGATATTAACGTAACAACGTAACATCACGCCTGTAATCCTCGAAGAGGTTGTTAATATGTGAAATAATTTAAATATTTTTTTATATGCAGAGAATATCTAACGAAAATGCACTAGCAATAATTTGCCGCTACCGGACGTATAATAAGACCGTAGCTTGAGTTAAGTTTTTGATGAAAAAATCTGTTGGTTAGAGTCGGTTAGTAACATAACAGGATTAAGTCTTTTAGTATTTATTTATTTAGTTTTCATTGTAACTCCGAAAATCAGGTGATCGAACAAAAGGCGGAGTAATGCCTAGAGGCATTCTCTAGCAGTCAGTATTGATTAGGGTGTAAGGGGTTCCAAGCTTCATCTTTGGAGCTCATGCCTACCTCACCTACCCGTGGTGCATCTTTGGCGATGGGCCCATCGTGATACAGCGCTATCTACACGGGCACAGCTAAGTGCCCTGGCCACGGGTAGCCACCCTGCCACTGCCTAGCCTGGCAGTGGGAGAAGCCGTACTCTGCAATCGCCAACTCGCATTACCAGCGTATTGAGTACAGGTAAAAAATCTCGCTGGGGAGGCCTATGTCTAGTAATGGACTGAGACAGGCTGATAATGAAGATGACTTATGTTCGTGAACGATACTCGCCTGCCTCTAGGTAGTTAAATATACATACTACTAAACTAAATAAATAGACTTTGCCTTCAATAATCTAATTTCATGTGACAAAATAGACTTGTAATGTAGTACACTCCCACTTTTCACCAGTTACCTTTACGTCCTATCATAGACTAGATGGTGAGTCTATTACCATACGTTGGGTCAAATCAAAACTCCGAGTCATTTAACAAAATTTTAACTAGACATCCTAGTTAGATAAATCCAATAGTACCCGACGTGGGATTTGAAACCAGGATCTTTCGATCGGCAGTCACGCCACAACCACGGGCAGTGCATTAGTTAAGAATCAGCTAAACATTAAACCGTTTTTTCTATTTTAACTGATATATTTATATTCGTATTAGCGCAACTCTCATTGCCAGACATATTGCCGAACGGACTATTCATGGTTAATGTTTTAATTCACAGGCATTTTTTATTCAATAGAATCCGTTGTTGATGGTCCATTAATATCCCTTTTCGACTTTGCGGCAGTCCCTTATATGCTCCCACGTTAACTCTCATCAAGTTAAACACATGTATGTTTCAATTCACTATGGTGCTACACGTAACACCCAATTATGACATGGTGTTTGGTAACAAAATACAAATTAAAAGAACTGGTAACTTTCTTGATTAAAGTCTGCCAACTCGTATTTGGCCAGCGTGGCAGGGTATGGCCGAAATCCTTTTTATTTTAAGCAGAGATCCGTCTCAAATAGTGGAAACATAACAGAATTAATGATGTGATTTGTTTAAAAAATGTGCACTGTAAAGGTAAAAATAATTCAAGGAATAGCTAGTAAGCAAAGTAGACGGAAATTTGTGAGGTGCCATATTGTAGAGCTATCAGATTGTCCGCTACTCTACATCATGCTATATCGTCGCTACCTAACATCAACCGAAATTTATGTCGCGCCCCATCTATATTTTACTAAACAGACATTGCTGTATATAATTAAATTATAGTTAACTATAACCTATTGAAGTGAGAGCCTCGTTGGTCTAGGGGTTACAAGCGCGGCTACTAAACGAGAGGTCCTGGATGCGATCCCCGGTCGGATATTATTGGGTTTTTCTAACGTGGAAAGCCTCGAAGTGGTTTGGGGTTTGGAGTTATGCCCTGTGTATGAAAATAGGCTCACCACCTATTCCATGATGGTACATAAACGTAATTGGTGAAACGTGGGAGTATCCTAAGCCGACCTCGTCAGGGATTACAAGCGTAATGTTACGTTTACGATTAAATTTTTCCGAAAAATCTATAAAACAAAAATTTATTACAACAATTATAAGTCACATTGACGGAGGAAACAATTAAAGCAAACTCAGGAAAAAAATCTTTGCTAGTACCGTAGTACTAGATGTAGGTAAATGTTAAGCGAATTTCCAACTATTACTAGTAAAATAAATACGAGTACCAAATTAATACCAAAAGACAACACAAACGCACAAGTATTTACCCCTGGTTTAGCAACACAATACGAGTAAGTCTCAAAAAGAATTCGCTGGCAAAGCGAAACCAAACCAGATGGATAAGCGGAGACGGGTGGGTCTGACGCGGAGCCGAGGGGGTCAGATAGCGGAGTGGCCAGCGCCCATCTGATACCGGCTAATACGACGACAATTCGCAACCTCCCGCTTTAGTACATTCAAAATAAACAACCTCCATCACCCTCCACACACGGCTCTTTTATCTTTCCACTTTATATGCTTCTTTTTCTTAAAAGATCGCCGGGTCAAAAGTGACAACAGAGAAACATGTATTACGACTTTAATGAATGTAGAAGGGGCGAAAAAACTCTGCCTGGTCCGTAGCAGGTGGAAATCCTTAATCTCTGCCTTTTCGTGTGGGTAATAGCCGTGACTATATGTAAGTATTACCACAAAAGTGGTCTTATCGCAGCGGTGAACGATAACCTCTAAAACATGATTCACAAAATAAACGTTCATTTTCGTATCAATTGAAAATGTAATATAATCAAATAAAGTAACTGTTAACGCTGTAAACTCGAAACTCCATTTCCGGAACTTTCCGAGCGACATTAAGCGACAACATCAAACAATAATTTCGGAAAAAGCAATTATCATTATCCAGATAGGAGAGGGTCGAAGGCGATCGCATTAACATCATAAAGGGGGCGAAGTTCCGCGCCCCCGGGACACCCGTCGGCGACGAGACAGTTACATATTACGCAATAAAGAGCTGTTCTCGCGAAAGGAAGTGTGAAAATGAACAACATCAAGGGGTTATCTTGAATTACTCACTAAAAACTTATTGCTGGTGCTCGGGCGGGTCGCGGGCGTGCGGGGGGCGGTGGGGGGTGGATTTGCCGCGAACAGATAAGGGCACGCTATTGGGATCGCGTCGTTCTCATCCAATTACACGGTCGAGCGAGCGCGGCGAGGAGCGTAGATAAAAAGCAAAGTTGCCTCGGCGCTGTCTCCGCGGGGATTGTCGCTCGGCTAACGTTTTCACCTACGACCCGTCTTTGTACGCTGTAATGTGTGCCCTTTAGCAGTAACAGCTCAAGGCTCCTGAGCAACACATTTTTAAGGCCACGCGAATGCAACAGAATATGTTTTGTAATGTAATTGCTAAAAACAATGTGGTTGTACTGTTTCAAATGTGTATTCAGTTGCATTATATAGTAACATAACATCACGCCTGTGTTTTCCGGTAGAAATAGACAAAGGAGGGTAGTACAATCCCACGATAAACAGAGTTACACGTCCCAGCTTGGAATAGGGGGAGACCCTATTGCCATAATGTCATTACATCAATATTCAACATTTATAATATAACTATTTATTAATTAGATAATGTTTTAATATCCTCATATTTACAAGAACCATCTCAACTTTTGTTAATATCTAAAACGTTTATAATAAAAGCAATTTTTTTTTCTTAGGAAATTACCATGTTTTGATTCTGACAACATTAGCTCTCAAGAAAAATATACTCCATTAAAGAACAAGTATCCCCCCAGTCACAAATGCAAAAGCAAAACTCGGTAGTCTCTAAACAGCGTGAAAAACAACGTAAGATACAAATAATTATTTAAATAAATAATAAAAAGGGATAACATCAATATTACAAAAGAGTTAACTTCGTTTTAATCAATTATAAAATTATGTGTATTACTTAAAATTATACAAAAGATCAAACAGGAATATATTAAGTCCAGCCCCATTCCTAGGGATTCCGGGGAAACCAAAGCCTTTTGTTATTACGAATATTTCCGGCGTGCGTGGACGAAAAGAGTGGTGAGTATAGAAATATTTAACACTCGGTGCTCTCTGCTTACCCCGGAAAGGACCTATTGTGATGGTATAATAATTATTATTATTATATTTATTATGTGTATTTTATAATAAGTAATTTATTACTCATCGATATCGATTTTATATAGTCTCTTATTATTTTGTTTAATGTTAAGACATTTTTCAGTGGGCTGAAACATTCAGAATTACGGTTTTGAAGTGAAAACGTATGGTATTTTATATCTAAGCGCTACAGTGTACTAAGAGGGGTGAACATGAAACCAGATTTGAGAGGACACGAAGAAGCAATTTAAGTTGACGTGCTAAGGGAATTGTCGGCCGCCCGCCGCCTCGGAGAGCGCGAGCACTTGATTCAATTAGACACATCGCTGCGGGAACTGGTCTTGATCTACTTGTCACTATTGTAGCCTCGTCTCAGTATGCTGTAACCTTTTTAGATTGTTGTAACCTTTTTAGATTGTTATAACCTTTTTAGATTGTTGTAATCTTTTCAATTTGTTGTCACCAAATAAACAAAATGTAGCAACTGACAGCCTTTTAATTCATACAATGTTGTAAAAACAACAGATTGTGTGTATGATTAAGAATTACAATGTGTAGTAATTAGATATGTTATTCGGCTTTAATACTTTTTTCGTTTTTTTTTATTTAATTGAATGTGTCACTTTTATTTTACAGGCCTATGTGTCTTTATAGTCACTAAACAAGTTGTACTGACAGCATTTTAATTCACACACAACGTAGTAAAACAATAAAGATTGTATGCACGATTGAGGATTATAATTTGTAGCGGTCAGTCATATAATTGTTATTTTATAGTTTTTCGCTTAAGTAATTGTGTTGCTTTGTCGCTTTTATGTCACAGAGATCGTGTTTTTTAAGTATCGTATAATTTCCTTGTAAGGCCTAGTAGCGGCGTAACCTAATAAATAGCAGTGACATTTGTTTTCGTCCTAAGCCCCACCCTCTGTTACAACGGAACCCAATCCGACAGCGCGCCGGCCGCCGTATGTAGATAGTTTACCAAAAGTCACCGCTCGTCCATCACGCGTTGTCACATAAATTATGCCGCGGCGAATCCGCGGTCGAATCATTGTTTGACTTTTATCTTATTACGTATATCTCCCGATTTTGTTCGCGTCATATTTCTTCCGACTTATCGGCTTTTATCTATCGTTTTGTGGCGAGTCTCGCTATCGATCACCCCGTGGCGCGGCCCGACAAATGTCTTCGTATGTTTTGAGTGGATTAGGCGAACTGTCGGTGTGCTCCGCGCGGCCACCACGGTGACTAATGGTCGTTTAAGCTTATTTGGAGCGCATATCGTCTTATTGTCGCTTATCTGATGATGCGCCCGCGTCGATCGCACGCTCGCCACGGCGCTTCGCCCTTCGCGTTCCTTAAGCTTCACCACCAATCGCTTTCAAATGACTAATGACGGCCCCTCTGAAATGTCTTAGAAAAATTCTCCACTGATCACCGTAATAAATTAAGTCACGCACTTGACTCCAGAGGAATGATGTTCGATTTCGTATTTAAATTCTCTTATAAATTGCACAACTCAAACTAAATACCTGCGCTCCGAGCAAAATGATACAGCTTGCATACCTGTTATACGTTAATAAGCTTATAATTAATTTATTAAGATAGTTATTTGGTGATAAATATAAAACGCTACTACACAGTAGTCGAAGCACGAGCGTCGATAACTCGGAACAAAATGCTCCACTGCAACCTCCACAACACTCGATACCTCCGTCGTTTATTTTCGATATCCAACTTAAATTAATGAAAACATCCATCCATAAAGACCCGAACGCCTCTGCCTTCTTATGAATGAAATTCCAGCCTGCACGGGTTCGAATCCTTTTTTATGACGATCATAAATTAAACAACCAATTTCCAGCGAGTGTCACAGCGCGGATAAGGGAATCATTTTTATAATATCCTCAGCGCTTAACAAGGGCACAAATGAAGCCCACGCATATTCACGCAGCTATAAGTCGGGATCGAGCGACTGGCCACTGACTGCTAAACTGTTAATATAAATAATGAACTGTGTTATGGGCCGGTGTGGTAGGTAGTCGTCCGTTGATTAACAGGCCCTTTGTTGTCAAAGCCATAATTTGGTCTGAGGCACAATATGTCGAGCTCTGGAGAGGCGCACACTCGCAACGTCGCTCTGAGAGGAGATTATCCACGCTTTTTGGCATCGCCCGACCGGCCAGCTATTTCTATGCTATCTATAACAATTAAAACATGTTC
>DVPD01000554.1:0-11049 GCA_018237605.1 Apyrrothrix (Melanopyge) sp. n. Burns01
AGCACATATATTTATTAAATGTGAACGTAGCGTTAAAAGTTCCTTCAAATCAGGAAACAAATCAATCAATAACTTCTCTGATATTGCAAATGTCTATAAGCGACAGGAACCACTTAACATCAGGCGAGCCGTCCACCTATTTGTTACGCCTTTTAATATAAAAATTAATATAAAATTCCATTTAGTGTGATGCAATGTAAACATTTATGTTATAGAATTTGTTATAGTTTATCGCATATGAATAAAAATGTCTCACCGGTGGAATGTATTTTCTGACAGCAGCTGTCAGTTCATCGATGGTCCTCTCCTTCTTACTGGTGTCCAGTCCAAAGAAATTATTCTTGGCGACCTGATTTAAAGCAGATATCTTCAAAATCGGCGGTTTGTCCTCACTGGGTGGCGTGGTTACCTTATCCCTTCTAAGTTTCCCGAGTTGAATCGGTTCATCTATCTTCTTGACGAATCTTCTATAATGGCCTTTGTCATCTTCTTCGGTTTTCACTTCCTCGGACGGTTTTCTACCGAGTTTCCCCAACAAGGGCACTTTCACATCAGCGTTTCTTGCCTGATTCAAACGCTCCTTGAGTTCATTCGCGCAAGGCATCTGGATTTTACGAGGGTAAGGGTCTTGAAGGACCCTAGTTAGGTCAGAGTCGGTCCTGGAAGACTTCAATTTGTTGTTCTTTCGCTGGAATCTTCTGGGTTTCGGTTCCGGGAGATCGTCGGAGCTGTCAGAAGAAGAACAACTCTTTTCGGACGACGACACGCTCGACGCCGACGCCGATTCATCGTCCGATGAACTGTCGATTCCTTCATCTTTCAGACCCTGCAAAAAGAATGAAAACAAATTACAGTTATTAAACACCACCTCGCTTTGCCAGTACTTATCTACTAATTAAAATATGAATTGAAGATGACAAAGTATATAAAAAAAAAATGTCGGCAGTCAGAGAAAGATGCATGGAGGAATCATCAATTTATGTTTCGTTATGTCTTTCTTTCGTATGTGAAGTACGAGTACTTGCGTGTATCGAGATTCCTCCCGCATAACGCTTTTGCCTTACGTGACGATTTTTACCGTTCGACACGGATCGCGAGCGGGCTGTATGGAATGTCATTTTTAAAAATACAACACATATAGGGAGGATAAGAGTGTGAGTAACAATACAATAATGAGAAGGCGAGTGCGCACCTCGGAGCTGTCGGCGCGCGCGAGCCGCGTGCCGCCGGCCGCCAGGATGCCGCGCACCTCGCGCGTCAACATGCGGCGCGCGCGGCCCGCCGCGCAGCCCTCCCCGCGCACCTCCCCGCGCGCCTCCCCGCGCGCCTCTTCGCCCGGCGCCTCGTACTCCCCCTCCGCATCTGCAAACAAACAGCCTCTCCTTTACACTTCTATACTCTTATTGTATAATTGTCTTATTGATTCATCCATTTTATTTTATCTATTTTATTTATAGAAACAGTAAAGTATAATACATTTATTTTGCCTATCAATAATTAACGTTTTTAATAGATCTGCATGCCTCAGCGGTAGAATAAGTTGGGAATTTTAGTACAAATAGGACCGTTTTTATGTTTACCCCAATATAGAAAATAAAGACTATTCCAATTGGTTTGATTTGTTGTTAATTATTATTAGTACTACAACTCCTCGCGAGGTCCCTTGCAAAAATAGTAGAAGGCACCGACAACCACATATTACTAGTTAGAATCATATGCATTTCGACTGCCATTTATTTACAAGGGCTAACTATCCCTCCAACTAGTAGTCTTACAAATGCCATATAGTATGTAAATATTAAATTATGTACACTATATATTTATTAAGTTTTCATAGTTATCTACATATATGTATATCATCATTACTAGGCTTCAAGTGTTTATTCCAAATTGTCACAAGAGAATGTAGAAAGTGCTCGTATTGACTCAAAACAGCCACTTTGAATGAAAACAACTCTTTTAATCGTGCGTCTAGTTCATTGGTCTATCCCGCCTTCTACGTCACCATATCAATATCATTTTACAGTAGTATAGGTTTACATGAACAAAAGAATTATCGATTAAAGTGTAACAAATTCCACGAGACAAGCTTACTTAATTGTTTAGTATTTTACAAAACACCATCAGATCAAAAAGCAACCCTTAGTTAAGTAGTTTAACATGAAATCAATCAAACAGCATTATTATTCGCAACCAGCAAGCGTTCAAAATATAATATTTACACTGAAGTACATTAAAACGCGTGATCGAAAATGAATAAATATTCCAAAATAGACCTATGCTTTGATGTTTCAAAGAGGAATTAACAGGATTAATTAGCTAATTAGAAAGATCCATTTACGTCTGAATTTATTCATTTTCATTCACCAGTTTCGTCAAATACAAAACAATGTTATATAGCGAAATTTTTTACTGAATACATAGTTTACATACATTATATTAACGTCACGTGTAACTTAAATATTCATAATAAACCGTTTTTAAAACAGTGTTTAGTGAGCTACGTATACGTTTGCCAGGTACATTTTATTTACATAAAAAATACTGCAAACCACATGTGTGTATTATTTACAGTGTAGTTTGTTGTATTTGTCATATCAAAGTGTATTTTTTTTAACTTAAATGACTGCGATTCAACATACATCTATTACGTATACATAAGCAGAAAATGTACTGTATCTTATATAGAAACGCCTTCTCGAGAAAAATCGAGTCACGATTACGAGTGAACGCGCAATGTAAGCAAATGACGTTACGGAAGTTAAAAATAAACATTAGCCAACATTGAAACATACATAGTTTCAACATACAAAGGATTATGATTTATTGGACTGTCTTATCCGAAGCGGTGTGATATCATACATTTGTGCCATTCACGCATTTGAAATAGTTTTAAAATACCGTTAACGTTCGTAGACCATCAATCATACAAAAGATTGATAAATAAGAATAACAGCGATTTCAATTTAAAATAAGAACACGTTTACAGACTTTTGAACAGTTCGATGGAAGATTGTGTCATAATAGTTATGGAAGTTCAATTGTGCCGAACAGGGAATCATTTCAAAGTAAATACACCCAAGTAGTTATTAGTTACAATATCCAAAAGTTAAACATGCACTGAGAGAGAGAGAGAGAGAGAGAGAGAGAGAAAGAGAGCATGCAGAGGATACACCGATACTTACCTCGCGTTTCTGGCGCTAAGGGGTCAAGTGAGGATTAGTGCTGAACAACCCAGGAAGCGAAACGACCAAGCGATATAAGAAAAAAATCGACAAAACCAAACTCAAAATAATGAACAGAATCAGACCTAAGCTTCTAAATTTCGCGTTCTGCCTCATGAGGTACTCTAAGGAGGTGTTCTTCGCGCTAGCCGAACGGAACAGTTCCATCTTCAGCTGAAAGTCCGGATTGCGCGGCACCTCTTCGTGGGTGAGAGACTTCGTGAGCCGCTCGTTCTGCTCCATGGCCTCCTGCACCTGGCTGGCCAGCACCGGCATGGTTCGCAGCCGCGACGCCCTCGGCACGCGCTCGTCCCTGCCGCGGCCCGTCGGCAGCCCGGCCACCGGCGGCTTGTGCGTCAGCTTCGAGTTGAACATCTTCATTTTCTCCGATAGAGACATCTTGGCCGGATCGTCCTCGTCTAACTTAGCTGCCACCGTGCGCGTGCATATATACATTACAATGTGCAGTGTGTTTTTGCGATAGAGCCCGGGACATACACATAGTAGAGTAGTCGAGGACATGCAAAAAAGAAACAAAAGCCGACAATCAAAGACAGGAAGCTCGGTTCGTCTTACTTTAGTGCAATGTACATGCCTTTCGAGGTTCGACGTACTCGATGATATGAGCATAATGATCTTTTATGAAATGGACTAGAAATGTAAAAAAGATATTAAGATATTGGTATACTTATACATAAAAAATATTTATCAGGTAAATCAGGTAAAATTTAAAAAAAACATTCAAGAATGTCGTCTATCGCAAATAAAATTTCAAAGCCAGCTTCTAGAGAAACTCTCCCGAAAATGCATCTTAAATCAAATAATTCTTATTCGACCCTCTAGATACTTAGCAGCAAATTTACTCACCATCTTCATCTCTGTCTAGCACGTTTGCAGTGCTTTTGGACTGAGCAAGAGAGAATCCCTGCTTGGCCGCCTCGTTGACGGCCTCCACAGTAACGGGTTGAGTTTTGAACCGCTCTGTCACTGACGGCCCCTCCTTTATCTTTGAGCGACTGTGACGAATTAGCGGCTTGGGCGTGCCTGGAATTAAAAATCGTATACATAAATAATTTTATTTTTACAACGAGGTTACAATCTAAAAAACATCAGTTGCTTAAATGAGAAGTTAATGATTTTATGTACTAAAGTGATAACAGTACTTTAGTGGGCCTTCTTCATGTTCTTTTCGGAATTACGTACAACTTAATGAGTAGCATCTGTTATATTTATAAACAAAAACATCACCAGAGAACATAGCAACATAATATAGATATTCAAATATACGTATTTGGGTAGTAACTTCTGAAGGAACAGATGACATTTGATCGATTGATTCAGAGTAAATTAAAATAAGACAAACCTTTGGCTTGTTGTTGCAGCTGTTGCCACATGCTGGCTCGGGCTACGACGCTGTTGCTTTTAATCAAACCCAGCGCGAAGCCTGAATTATCTTTGCCCTCATCATCGCTGTCCCTGTTGTCCAGGCACTGAGGAGCTTCCGTCTCCGTCGATTTTCTCTCCCTGTCCATTGTGAGAAGACCCCGCTCGATCGATGTCTCCGACCAATCGTTGACGCTATTCGTCGCGTGGTTCTCCTTAATCTCTTGACTTTCGATCAAACCGAGCTCCTCGCCTGGAAATCGATAAATTCATTATTAGCCCAGAGCACGAACTAAAATAGACGCACAGTCAATATAAATTGCGTGTACGAAAAATTGACAGCAGCATGACCGCACTGAGGCCGACAGCACCAACAACAACAACACTTCTGTTCCAGCGCAGCATGTACTGTATATTAGTTACAATGCCCCCGGATTAAGTCACGAATCGCTTAACACGTTGATAATATACCAGTTACAATGTAACCGCGTATTGACAATGAATACATGAATTACATTGACCTAAATAAAAGGACAGAAAGACGTCGGCAAGGTTGTACAAGTTTATTTTCAAAACCGTCCTAATATGAGTAGCGACGCATTCACAAATCTAAATTTACCAAACACAACATAAACAAACGGCAAGTTAATGCATGCCGAAATGCCCCGATTCCTTCCAAACGCTTGCTCTATAATGTTGTTTACAGTCACGTTGGATCGCACTAAATAAGTAAATAAGTTTGTTTACGTTACTATATTGCCAGCTTACTTGCTTTCAACACCGATAAAAATAAAAATGTCTGTTCCAACTAGCCATTTCATGATAATCGGTCGTGACTAATAACACTGGTAGAGATATACTGACCAGAATGCGGGCCGGAATCTCGAGACGATGCGCGATTGTACACTCCACTATCGCAGGACACATTCAGACTCCAATTGTCGGCCTCGGCTTGCTGCCGCTCGTCTTCCTCCAGGGCACGGCTGTCTTCATCGAGAGCCACACGGACTTTATTTACTTCTTGTTCTATTTCATCTAACGTGGCCTGCTTCTTTAAAACATTATTTTCGATGTTTTCAAAATCTAGGAATGTTGCCTCGCCGATGCTGTCTTCTTTAGCACTAGGACTATCTGAGAGTCCGTTGACAATTGGTTGGTTAGAACCGAAAGGTTTATCGCCGAATGGTGGAGAGTTCGAATCAGCGAAGGGATCTCTCTCGGGTTCTCCGTCGTATGGAGCCCTGGATGAGAGAGCAGCACCGGACTCGACCGGTCGGCTCGGAAAACTACAGCCCGCGGGGCCGAACGCTTGGAAACTCGCTTGGCCCGGCTCCAAACTGCGAAATGAGAAAAGAAACGTGATTATGTAGAGCACAGCCGTTCGTGAGAAAGAGATGGTCGGCGATTTAGTTCACCTTCATAAATTTCGATGAATTATAGCGCGAGTGATCGAGACCGACGTTGTTGAACTATCGATTTAAGAAGTTTGACAGCGTCGTCAATACAATCTAAATATAAATGTCTACCGTCCTTTCAATCATCATCAACCATGAAACTCGATTTATAACATTATTTCATCCCAAATTTGAAATTATTGAATTTATATCTTAAAAATGTCTGAGGAATATAAATAAAATACCACAATTTAGCGAGTATCACAGACAAGACACAAATAAAAACAATAATTAAGGGCACGAGAAGTTTGAATCATCAGATGGTCCGCCCATAAAACATTAGATGCGTGCTGTGAAGCACAACAGAGCCAGAAATAGTGCTTGACCCAGTAACGACTGGAGCGCTTATTTCCGTCATCAACTTGCCGTTTCGACTATTAGTTCGACTACGACTTGCAGGATCGATGTCAATCACTCGAGAGAAAATGTTACTATCATTAGACATAGAAAGAAAAGAAAACCCAAATTGGTGCAAAGTTCGAACAAAATAACTCCACACTGCCAACAATACGCGACGAATGCGACAGACGCCATATGCACATTAGGTTTATAATTAGAGGTGCCGTTTCGAAACAGTTATTTAAATATACAACAACTGACAAGGAAGTCGTGAAACTGCAAGGTCGCTAACATAAAGACAAGATATGGTTTTAAAATAATCTGTTATTCCTAAAGCTTGACAGTATATTTGTAATTATTAGAAAACAGTAGAATAAAATAACATTAACAAAAGAAATAATGTCCTCTAAGCCGGCACATTGGGCTTTAAACCTCTCTATATAATACGTCCAATATTATTTAATGACGTTGTCGCTGGCATAAATTGACGTACTTAGGACTCATTTTGTTTTACGCAATATTTCGATAGTATAAGACAGTTTTCATCTTTATTTTAAAATAAAATCAAGCGAAACTGATTTAGGATCAAATTATCAACAATGGACGAAAGTGATACAGAAACTAAGGGGGTTGTTATTATAAATTTTACTTACATTTCATAAAATGGCCACTCCAATATTAGACGGTACATATTTATAACGCAATGGTTTAAGAGACAATACTGGTAACTAGAACAGCACAGTACAATATCAATTCTCACTATGTCTGTAGACGAGATGATGCATGATTCAGGTAACCTCAAGCACGATGATGTCAGACGACAACAGAGAGCAGAATTAGCTCAAAATAATTACCAATATCAGAAGATGCTAACAGAGAAAATTATCACCGCTTAATAACGTTCAATTATGCTTTATCGGTTAAAAAATCAATTTTAAATCGCCTGTAATATCCTGAACAACAATTGAAAACAATTATATATATATAGGCGATACTTTGGCAAAATATCCCGTTTTTGTGACTCATAAGATACATCCGGAATAACTCTTGAACTATAATAGTACTGTTGAAAGTACTTGAGAATTTAATGTGTGGACATGTACTCTACTATTTTTTAATCAGATGCAGAGAAGAGGAACTATAAAACAAAAACGTAATAACAATTGTAATTGAATATATGGTAATAAATGAGTGGTATAAGAACTAAGCGCAACAGCTAGAGACATTTACAGAACATTATTTGATCACTCCCTACTCCACGCGCTGGCCCATCAAAATAATGGCGTTAAGCCAAGATTTTACTTCAAACATTCAACTACTGCCGGTATACAGCACAATCACCTTTACAAATGAAAATCTTTTAAAAATACAAAGGGCCTATTTTTTCATACAATTTAATGTATAAAGAATGAAAGTTGTAATGGAAACGTTAGTATAGCACTCAAAAATATAATTTTTGAAATGGACCAGTCGAATTAAGAAACAAAATCAGGAAAATAAAAGATCGTAGACCGTATTGACCAAAAACGAGAGCCACATGCATTTAATATTTATGAGATATATTTATTTAAGGAACGAAAAGTTTCGTTTCTAAAAAGGACAACTTACCTCGATGTTATTGATCTCATTTCGTCTATTGTAATTGGTTGAGTCTTGTAGCGTTCTTTATCACGACCCTTGCATCTCGATGTAGATGGTTGATCTTTTAAAAAATTGTCTTTAGTTAAAGCCTGTTCCATACTCTTTATTCTTGAGGCAATCGATGGAAATGTTTTAGGTTCACCTCCATTAATAATTTTATCTTGTTCCCACGGTTCGCAACGTTCGCTTTCACAGTTTTCGTCCACTTTAATTCTGCGATCATTTAAAATTGATAGCAGTTCATCATTAACATCACACGCGAGACTCATTGATCGGGGATTCGTCTTTGGACGAAGGTTTCTGCGACGGATAACAGCACTGGGATAATTTTCTTCCGATTCGGTCGCGAGATTCAAAACACGTCGCGGTCCAGCCGCCAACAGATCGCTCGCATCGCTACTGAAATTCGTCACACTAATGTTCGCATCGTTGTCCGCGCAGAATGAAAGTCGTGGGCGCGGGGATTGGCTACGTTCCCTAGTAAGACTGGAACCTCTTTGCTTTAAAATAGGTTTTACTGTCGTCTCACATTCAGAGCCAGAGTGATCTGATGTCCGGGATCTGAGAAGAGAAGGTCTACGTGAGCTTCTATCGTCTTCGCTCAAATCGAAACTAGATGCATGTCCATCGTCACCTGATAGTTTTTTAGAGGACTTCAGAATTGGTTTCTTTGGGAGTTCGAAATCGTGATCATCGTGTTCTGTGGATTTCTTTTTAAGTATAGGCTTTGGAGTTTCGGAAACTAAAACATCAAGGCATGGTCGTTCTTCAGAAAAACTTTTCTTTTTCAAGATTGGTCGTACAATTTCTTTATCCTCTTCGACAATTTCAGCACCACCTGCTGCTGCTAAAAGCACGGCTTGAGCAATTGATACGTGAGAGGATGTAGTACTACTGCTAGAGCTCGAGTTTGATTTACGCTTCAAAATGCCATGTGGTTCAGGTGAACCTTGGGATAAATCATCGTGATTATGTTCCTCTTCTCTACTCATTTTTCTTTTAAGTATACCTTGGATGTGTCCATCTGGAGACCTGTTTCTTACAACGTCCTCTAAAGATGACCTTCTATTTTTCAAAATAGGCTTATTTATATCCGGTGAACCATCTTCTGCGAAAGAAACTTCTGGACTACAAGATCTTCGTCTAGCCACTTGTGATTCATCAAGGCTACGACGTTTTTTAAGTATTCCCTGACGTTGTCTGTTTTCGGAACGACAATTTCTAGGTTCAATCACATTAGGAGAAAAAGTCACTGGGGGTGAAGCAATAGCGTGGATTGGAGTGTTTGAAACGAAGTTGTCTTCATGAACGGATTTCCTCTTTAGAATTGACACAGGTGTATGGTAAGATGTCGACAAATTATCAATACGGCGATTTTGACTAGAAGCATCATTGTTGAGATCAGAAAACATTGCACTTTGCTTTTCAAAGTCGATCAGTCTCTGGGCTGCCGTGTCAATATCTTTTAATCTCTCCGTAACTCCTCTGCTTTGTATAGGTTTTTCGTTTAAAAGACCATAATTGTATGTATGGTTGTTATTTTTCTGTTCTGATGTTGAGGCGAAAAATGAATCAATGCGAGGATCAGGTGAATTTAAATTTAATTTATTACTATTTAAATTATTTGACAATTTATTTACCCTATCTAACGTTTGTTTCGTTAAAGCGGCTAAGCTATCCATTTCTTGTGAAAGTCGAGAACTCCCATGTGGTCTAACTGTTTCATGAAGAGTAGACATTTTTGTCGTATCTTTCGAATCTTCAACTCCACCAAAGTTAGAATCTAGTTTAGAATTTGCGTTTAAATTAGCATTCAATATAAGTTTATTCGTAGTGATTTTAGCATCATACGTATCTCTTGGAGAATTATCTAAACTAGTCAGTCTTTTCTTTGTATAATGATATTTTTCGTTAAGACTTTCACTATCCTTTTGAGCTCGATGTTTTTTATCGGTACGATTATTTTCAGAATCACTCTTTGCTTTTTCGGGGCTTTTTCTTAAAAGTTTGCCTTTAGATGAATCCAGTTTCAATTTAGAAGAAATATCTATTTTTAAAATATTATCTTTTGTTAAGTTCTGCTTAACAGGCGATGCAGAAGAGCGGGTGAATTTTTCTGGACTCTTTTTGGAAAGAGGAATACCACTAGGTTTAGTTTCCAAGCTTCGTCGCTTCTCATTCGGTTTTGTAGGGGTTATAGTGGATGAAGGCTTATCGGAATATGATTTGATTCCATTTGATAAACTAATAGTAATTTTAGGAGATATTTTGGAAGATGACAGAGTGTTTTCAGTCTTGAGATGCGGTGCTTCGAGAGATCGGCGATTTCTTGTTTTAGCGACTGTTCCTGGAACAAAAAAAGAAAAAAACTGAATATTTGTACTGAAATTATAAAATATATTAGGAATCTATCGTGTTTTAGACATTGTTATACGGAAGAGGAAAATATTAAGTTGCACGTGCGCATTGTTCTACTCAGGTTCACTGACTGCGCAAGCGCTGATCGTTATTTTGCGCGATATGGTGACGAATGAATGCTATTGTTATACATTACGAACGTAATGCGTGGCGCATTAGGTAATCCAATCGTAATGTGAACAATGGAAATATCACAGATCCATCGTTTACGAGCGTGTGATAAGAAAAAAACAATCCGTGTCATTCCTACTACAAGAATCATTAGAAAACAACGTAATACATCTATTTACATCACTGGGTGTCCTTTTCATAAATGTAGATAAATCTGGAACTCTTCAAAAATGTCGGAGTACGATATTTTTTTTAGTATAATATGAAATGAATATACAATGTTTCAACTAATCGAATTCAACCTTCGTCATGTTTACTGTACTGTGAATGAGTCGAACTGATAGGTGAACGGCCGCAGCGTCGACCGTCGATCTACCCCCAATGACCAGTAGTTGTAAAACGCAATCCCAATCATGAGATATTTTATACCGTCCAAATTATTAAGAAACACACTTATTTAATCAAATAATCCGCTACAT
>DVPD01000555.1:0-11045 GCA_018237605.1 Apyrrothrix (Melanopyge) sp. n. Burns01
CTACGTTTCACCAGTTACGTTTACGTCCCATTTTGGAATAGGTGGTGAGACTATTTTCATACACCGGGCAAAGATCCAGACTCCGAGCCACTACTAGAAATTTCAATTTAGAAAAATCCAATAGTCCAATCCAATAATCGACCCGGGATTTGAACCTAGGATCTCTCGGCAGGCAGTCGTTCACATTTGTTTTTATGCAACAATACACCAAGCGCAAAAATACTCGTAGATATATTTCGAAGGAAGTCGTTTATTTATATTCTATCATTCTATCACAAAAACAATGGGTTCGGTAGTATCATACGCGTCATAGAAGATAAAAAATAACATCACGCCTGTATCCCAAAGGGGTAGGCGGAGCAGTAAAATACACTCCCACGTTTCATCTGTAACGGTATACGTCCCACCATGGAATAGGGGGTATAAACGCTAACGAAACTTTTATTACTAAAAGATCCGATTCAATTCAGTCACGAGCGGTTGGAAAGCATGTGTTCTTACGTACAGCTTCCCTCCTGTTCGATATTAGACACGCATGTTTAGTGGCCGCAGTCTCTACTCGACACTATCAAGTGGCCTCTATACACACCCGTTCGTTACATCGACACGATGTAAAAAAAGCCCTTAAGCATTCAACTATTAGAGCGCACAGCTAAAATCGTATGTTAAAATGAAACGTGTGTTTTCCATTATAGAGCGAGATGCAGTGTGTGTGTACTCACCTAGTGTTAAGGTCGTTACAGACGACGCTAAAATACACGTAAATTATTATACTGTACGGACAGCCTCGTCGGTCGAGCGGTTCCATGGGTTCGATCCCCGGGTCGGGTGCTATTGGATATTTTTAACTTGAATTTCGTATTAGTGGCTAGGAGTCTGTATTTGTGCCCGGTAAATGGCAATAATCTCTTTCTCTATTCCATAGTGGGACGTACACGTAACTAGCGGAACGTGGAAGTGTAGTACATTCCTCTGCCTATATCTCTGGAAATTACATACGTGATGTTGTCTTCAATATTATATACAAAGATATTATAGCAAAGTACCACAGACGGTAGCTATGTTATATTAGACACCTTTGCGGTCATTAATACGCCATAATGTCTTGCCATATCTGTTCACATATTTTCACGAGATATATATTATATCTACGTGTGCGGTCACTAGAGCGTTACTATAGAAAATATACTGTAATATGTCGCGATATGCCTTGCTATAATATTCATTATAACTCCGTCTGTGGCGACCTTTAAAACTAAAGCGACCATATCTCGCATACCCCACCGTTCATGGACTGCGGGTAGCTTATGGGCCGACTCGTACCGTGGGAATATATTATTTTATCTCTTTACATACATGAATACATATCCAATAGCCTTTAGAATAGTAAGCGCTGGCATATGGAAGCTTAATGCAATGTTCACCAAAAATATCCACTGAGTTTTCAGATTGGACACGTTTTAAACATGTGTTAATTTGAATAGTCTGTATCAGATAAGTTTATGATATCGAAGTCTGCTGTCCACGATTTTTCTATTGACGACGAAATACTTCTTGGCTGCAATAATAGCCTATCACATGTATATGTATAGTGCAGCCTGTTTAAGCATGGTTAAATAATTTGGCCGCCTACATGCACCCGCGTAGGCGTCGTGAGAAGTCGTGTTCTGGGATCAAACCGCATGCCCAGCCCTCGATTATAAGTAAACATCCCTCAAGGTAGGCCTATATAGAATAGTGGACTTAAGCTGATGATGATGAACGAACTTACACATAACAAGGAACTCTGAAGAAAATTTAATTACGAACGAAAAATTAAAAAATATATTTACTTGAACTAGTTATTAGTGTGAGCATTGCAAGAGATGCGATCTTCGAAGCAACCTTGTGCCAGTAACGTGTACGCTCAGTAATTTTCTATAATTGCCCGTTTTTGTAATTGCATCTTCTCGCTTTCCTAACTGGGGGAGAGAGGAAAGGGGGCTGAGGTAGTAAGTATTTTAAAATATCTTTGCTTATTAATTATAGTTTGGTATTTTGTCTGCTTTGTCATGTTGTTTACTCAATACCAGAGTAACATAGTTGTCAGAGTAACATCACGCCATTATTGGTGGGCTGAGGAGTGTAGCAGGCTCCCATGCTTCACCAGTTACCGTTATACATCCCATCATGGAATAAGGGGTGAGTGAGTCTCCAAAACCTGTTTCGAGACTACTACTAGGAATTTAAATAAAAAGAAACTCCATAGTAGCAAAGCCCGGGTTCGAATACAGAACTTCTCGGTCAGCAGTCGTGTATGCAACCACTCGACCAACGAGGCAGTCAAACGTAGTTGCCGCAGTTGTCTACGTTTTATTTTATATAAATTAATAATATAAGGACATCTAATCACAGTGCAAAATACGTACATAATTTTAAAACATAAATTTCTCGTAAATACAGATGACAAATAGTCAAGATCATCACACAAATATTTGTTCTGGATTGCAATCGAACCCATAACGACCGTCACAGAAGTTAGGGTCACTCACCACTGAACCAGCAGACCAGTGAATGAAATATAATGTACGTTTTTTAACAGGCAAACGGAACATCTGATTCCTTTTAACAATAATACAATACTAGTAAGTCGCTTTTCGACAATCGAAGTTTAGCTGAAAGTTGCAGTTAAAGCGTAAAAACTTACGAGCATATTTAAGTATTAGTGGAAAATTTGCTAATTTATATAAGTTTTTGTAAATATATCTATTCACATATACGTTTCCTTTTTAGTTTCTAAATATTTTTGTATAATCTATTCCAAGTCGAAATAAAATAAATTACTATTACAATTATGTCATCACACCAGTTCCCTTACGGGGTAAAAAGAGAGCACCGAGTGTCAAATGTCTGTATCGTGTGAGGCCCGGCGTGCTTAAAGATAAAATAAGAACAAATAAATGTAAGAACGACGCGAGCCGCGAGGTCCGCGGCGCGTGGTCGTGAGACGACAACCGGCCCGCGACCTTGTCAAGGCGAGCCGCTCCTCGCCGTGCTCTAATACAATCCACGTTCCGTGCATTCCTGCGAGCGCACTAGTATTATAGGTGTGTGCCAAGTTGTGATTTTGTCCAATGCAACATAACATCACACCTGTTTTTCCCTGGCGTAGTAGGCAGAGAAGTGTAGCACTCTCACAATTCATCTGTTACGTTATGGGTCCCATGGAATAGGGGGTGAGCCTATTGCCATACTTCGGACACATATACAGACTCTTAGTTTCTACTAGGAATAAAACAAACTATTAATAATTGAATCAGAACTATTCGAGACAGGAGTGAATAGGCACTTTTTACGCAAGCGTCCTACATCCCTGTCTACATAGCGCTTATCATCAGGTCAGATTTAAGTCAAACGAGAGCCTATTACTACTAAAAAAGAGAAACACCAATAAGACCGGTCAACACATAGTTTGCATTTACATAAGTACTAACGTTCACTGAGTGAGTGTGCTATACTCCTCTGCCTACCTCTTCGGGGATTACAGGCGTGATGTTACGTGTTACGTTACTAACGTTGAAATATAATGTTCTATGAGAAATATTTATACTCTTCTAGATATCTACAAAGTGAATATTTAATTGCAACTGGCAGTAACTTAAATGGGATTGCTTACATAAGTATGCATTAAGAAATCTATATACACATGTATATTATTTAAGTTGACTTTATATTAAAGTACAGATTCTGCGTAAGTAAAAATAAGGGTATGAGATTTGTCCCAAGATATTATTATTAAAAATACACCCCCAAACACAATTGGTCCTACACACCTTTAAAAGTGCAGAGCACATCCCTCCCGCTAGGGCTGACAGGGGGCGCTCCTTCCCGAAACAACCCCAAGTCGCCACGTTCGTGTACAAAAGAACAACCGTAAATAATACTCTTAATCCAATTAGGAATCTTGGGGATAAAACGCGGCCCAAAGTACAAGGAACTATGGTATTGTTATAAACAAACAATCGAAAATCGTCAGCTGCAAGTTCACGCGCCGGGGTAGATGCGTCCCGAAGTTACCAGACGAGACGCGGTCGCATCGACCGGTCTATTTATATTTGCGCGGGCGACAATTTGCCAGGGTTGCACCCGAGCCCATTGGTTGATTCGTTCTTACGAGTACGACTTAATAAGTTTGAAAACGAAAAGTGTAGGTAAACTTTATTTAACAAAAATTTGTTACTTGTTGCTTTTTTTAAAATTTTTATAGGCTAGCACTTGGCCATAATTTCTCAAGATGTGAAGCAAAGGCGTAGCCTATAGTGTACTATGTTTGCCTAGTAGTAGCCTACTCACGTTCCCGGATGTTGAGGCCACTGTGATTTTGTAACTAAATTGGATTTGTATTTATATATGTTGTATATATGACTCAGGAGGTCTGCAGATTGCAATATTTAGCCTACGCTGACATCACATCGATCGATGCTGCGCACTTTGAATTCAGCTTTTTCCAACATTATTAGCCTATATCAGTTAATTACTGTTAAGCTGTCGAATTTTTCAAATATCTTATCATCATTAAATACCACCAATAAATGTTCAAACGTAAACAGAATTGTCACAAGAAAATGACATTTAACATAATTGTTTTAAAATACTATAGAGTATAGACATCGTACATACGTAAGATTATGCCTATAATTCCCGAAGAGGTAGACGGAGGAGTACAGTATATTCTCGTTTGTCACTAGTTATGTTTACGCCCCACCATGGAATAGGGGGCGAGCCCATTGCCATACACCGGGCACCAATCCAGACTCCGAACTACTGCTAAAAATTGTAATAATAAATTTTAATTTTAAAAATCCAATAGTACCCGACCCGGTATTTGACCCCGGAACTCTCGATCAGCAGACGCACTTGCAACCACTCAACCAACGAAGCAGTCATTGCTAGACTTCGTTTTTCATTTTTTGATATACTACACACATATATAACCTTAAATGTGTGTGTGTGTGTTAAGTCGTTCGCAAGTTGTCATTGCAAACGAATTTTTGAATAGGGTTGGTGAAACAGTTTTAATTAGATTTTTAACATACCATCACGCCTGTATTTCCCAGAACAAATGAGCAGAGCAATGTAGTACTTCTACTTGACACCCGTTACGTTATAAGTCTCGTGTAATAGGGTGTAGGCCTATTGACATACACCGAGAACAAATGTAGACTCCGTGTTACAACAGGGAATTAGAAGATACAAAAACTCAATTATACTTTTTATAAAATAATTATATTCTAATTTATTCAAGTATAATTCCAATTAATTTATTTTACAAGCTTTACAAGAATAGAACGTACAATTAAAATAAATGGACCAACATTTCTCCGTCTTCTCTCTCCTCGGAAACAATAACCTCAAGTAACTTTTCGTTGCGACAGTCGTGTGCCGTTCCGACTGAGATCCTTGCGGCGAGACTGAATAGGCTTTTTGTAATCCACCGACTTTGATATAATATCTGTTTAATACCGTGAGAGTTTCAAGCCGAATACTTTACCTATCCGGAATACTGAATTTTGTGAAATTAGAAGACTCTTACGTACGTAACTGGTGAAACGTGGGAGTGTACTACATTCCTCTGCCTATCTCTTCGGGGATTACAGGCGTGATGTTTTGTACGTGACTTGTATAAAAAGTTTGCAACACGAATCATCAATTACCACAACAAAATGTACTCGTAGATGTACAACAAAACAGTTCTTCGAACCTACATACATACTTTATATTAAAATACAAATAAATAAAACCCCTCGGGGGAAGTCCTTGTCCAGCAGTGGACTTACCCAGGCATTACGACACATGTAAATATTGGACCTAAACATACTGTGGACCGCGTAGTTTGTGTACATTCTCAAATGAAGATTTTTCTTTGGGCTTTTAATAACATACATGAATGGCGCACACAACACCACGCACGATCTTGCTTTTTAGAAGGAGCTTAGATGGATCAGTCTAGGTGCAATTAATGCAAGGGATAGTAAATTTTTCTCATCACTCAACATATGGACTTTTTCCGAGAACATAATAAATACTAGAGAAATATTTTCCGTCTTGAAAATAACGCTTGGAGTATTTTTTCAGTTGCGTAACGCTTCATCATCAGAGTCCGGACGGCTGCGGCTGAAATGTTTGAAGCGAGCGAAAATAAGCCTTTCAGGACAATACCAGCCTGCGGTCGCTAGCAGCTTTTAGTTTTTTCATAAAAAAACATTTTTATGGAGCGGTCGTTAGTACGTGTTCGTAAGACTGTGTATGATTTAAATTTAAGCTGTATCCAATACCAGAGGAAGCTGGTGATAATTGGTTTACAATTACTGACTGAATATCTATTCTAGACTAAACAGTTGGAAACGGCCAACACTATCCTATCCGCGGATCGAAGCCCGGAAATCTTGCTCAGGAATCGCCCTAACATTGTCTTTTCCAATAAGTCAGTCTATTATTTATATCAGTTTATCATAATTTATGAATAGCGAACATCATAAATAATGATGTGAATATTCGTCACGCCGTGATATAACGTTTAATGAAACCTTTACTTAATCTCTAATCATCTAATAATTTCTAATCTCTAATGTGATACAGGCACGCCGTAGAGACATACGCGCAATATCTCATCTCACCACTTTCAAGTTCCGATCTTGATTGCTATAGAGTGGCAGTCATGTTCCAATATACTTGTTTATAGCTCATCTTTGTAATATATAGATACATAACATACATGAACCAAATGAAGCGCAAAACCAAGTCTTTGATGTGCGATATGAAAACCGTCCGCAAGATACAAACGTACGATCAAATAAAAGCGAGATGAATTGAATGTTGCCCTCGTTCAAAGTCCGGCGACGAATCCACAAAAATATGTATGTCAGTGTATTACATTTTTCTTTTGCACAAATTCAACAGCCACAGTACCGATTTTTTCGGAAAATTGCCCGCACCCGGCTACCCGGCTTAAGACTTTATTGTTAAATTTATATCAATGGAGTGTCCTATACCCTTCTGCGTACCCCTTCCGGGAAATACAGGTGTGATGTTATGTGTGCAGAATAGTAAGTGAATATCTGGAAAATGTTGACACTAAATGTTAAGTGATGCTTACCACAAGCTTATATCATTGAAAACCGCACCCGCATCGGTGAAGCTGTTTCCGACATTAGTGTGCACCAACACTTGTGTGTTACATACTAATAAAATATATTTTGGGTTTTATTGCTTTGATAATGCCCTGTAATAATAGTTATACAAAAATTTTACCAGTTACGATTACGTCCCAACATGGAATGGGTGGTGAGTATATTTCAATATACCCGGCACAAATTCAGACTCCGAGCCATTACTAGAAATTCTAATTTTAGAAAAATCCAATTGGACTCGACCCGGAATTTGAACACAGGACCTCTCGATCGGCAGTCGCGCTTGCTACCATCGCAACCAACGAGGCAGACTATGCTATTAATCTATTGATATAATGGTATACCTCTACAATCACTACAAACGCAAATTTTCAACTGAGCCTCCGTCAAGGTTCCGCAATGACGACGTCGGTAGATCGATCAGCAACTAACGCAATGTGAGCAGCTATTTGACCGTCGTATGTCTTATAGGACAACAATTACTAGACAGTTTGAGAGAGGCGTCGTTCACGAAGCCTTGACAACTTTTAATAACCTTGGCGCTCGTTCTGACGGCTTTCAAAATTGCTTCGCTGTTTTATCCCAACAAGTTACAACCGTTGATGATGGTACTTTATTGTGCAAGAAAAAGAATTTATAGTTTGACATTATTATCACAACGAAACCAAGTTAGAAGTCTCCGAAACCGGCGTAGGTGTATAAAGAGAATGATGTATGTAGCAAAGTCATGGCACCTCTGTAAGGATACAGATATTTGAGCCATGGTACTCTCTGCTTAAGCCGTAAGACCTACAGTGATGATATAATCATCACAATGAAACCCTTTAAAAATACCACTTAGGAATAAACCAACGAACACGTATAATTGATGTACATAGAGTACATGTAACGGGTATTGACTTCAGTACGCATAAATTAACTCGGAATAAAAAGGTGTTCTCGAGTGCCGCGTGAAGGGCGCTGAACGGCGGTCTGAATATTGCATTGAATGGAGGTTTTGCGTAAACTGCCCTTTTAGCCTGAAACGCGCGTTGGGAACAAGGGACGTGGCGCAAGTAAGGAGCGGACTGAAAGTGGGCAAGTTCTTAAAACAACGTACTAGGACGTAAAAGAAACTTGTGAAACGTGGGAGTGTACTAAACTCCTCTGCCTACCTCTTCGGGGATTAACGGCGTGAAAATTAGGTTTATTAAAACATACGCAAAAACCAAGGATAATCATAACTTTGACCACCTTTTTACATCTCAGACGGCAACCTGTTTACATTTAGTTAACATCGCGGTCAAAAGCGAACTAATATTCTTGATAAAAGTAAATTACGATGAGAGAACATGACGAGAAACATACTACAATAATTATAATCAAAAAATTATGCATACACAAAAATAAAAGTGATAAACGATTAAGGAGTAAAGTATAAAAACGTTGAATTCAACCAATATTTACAATCAATGAAATAACGAGCAAAACTGAAATGTACGAAATGTACATTATATTTTACATGGTATGCACATACGCATTATAAACATGTATTAATGTAACTGATAAAGCAGATGAAACTCTACGCTAACGTCTGTATTACGAAAGGACAGCAACCTGTACCCGTTTTATTACGCCCTAAAACGGGAACACAGCTTCCCGCGGCAACGATCCAATTGACAAAGCATTTAATGCTCGTTTGATAGTGTTTATGAGATATTCCCCATTCCCGGCGCGCCCGACGAGCGGGAATTCGTGTTACACGCGTAAAATATTACACGACATCAATAAATTCAAGCACGTACCGTGATATTACGGCGAAATTACCATTATTTCGCTTCGGATCGGCACAATGACGGATTGATGTATAAAATTATGCGTAACAACAACAAAGTAACTGTTTTACTCACCTTTGTTTCTATATATATTACTTTCAGCTAAGTTATGACGGAGAAATAACAAATCTTCAAGTCGGATCATTCGTCACGAGCAACAAAGAGTAGATGCGCATTCTAAATGTGTACTAGCTGGAATCGGAAGAAAATTTGGCACACAAATGTGACTGATGAATAAAGTTTCAGAATAAATAAATATGTAGGTATAAATAAAGAACTGATAAACTGTTAGTGATGAGCAAAACTTAATAGTTAACGTTAACTTCACTAATAAAAACAGAAAGACCAAATGTTAAGGTAAATTTAAATGCGCGAATTCTAGACGCATTAAAGATGTCAGTAAAGATTAATGGTTCATTTTTTGACATGTAACAAAACATAGAATTGAAGGGACCCCAACCCTTAACCCTTTTCATTCCGAGAAGAAACCCGTGTCCAACAGTGGAACGATAACGAGGATTGATGATGATGATGATTACGATGAAATTGAAGTACATTTTGCGAATGAAGCACATTAATACAGGAATTTAAGAGATTTCAGCAATTTGGTAATATCATGTAACATAATGCCAGTATGTAATCCCCGAAGTGGTTGGCAGAGGATTGCAATATACTCCCACGTTTCACCAGTTACGTTTACGTTCCAATATGTAAAAGGTGGTGAATCTCTACCAGAAAATCTAGTTATAAAAATCCAACCGACCCCGGATTAGAACCCAGGTCCTTTCGATCGGCACTCGCGTTTGCAACCAATACGACCAACGAGGCAGTAATTTGGTAATATTAAAATCAAGAATAGTCGGATATTGGATTAAATCTTTTTAGTTGGATTTAATCTCTTAAGTTCTTCAACGACAACAATTACTAGGGAAAATAAAAACCCGTACGGTGTTTCATAAACAAAGAAATTTATATTACATAAGTTAATTCATTAGTTGTCTTGTCACTGTAACCATGCCTTGTTTGTGATCAGATGGCCGTGCCTGGAAATACCACAGATATTTGTTTACTAAGTATTAGGTCAAACTACTAGCATTAAACCTCAAAAGATAAGTAGAATCGGCAAACCATCTCGATTAATATATTTCTACCTGCAAGTTCATAAGTTTAATTACAAGTTAGGTAAGACGTTTAATCAAGGCTGACTTTTAATAGTATATATAGAGTAAATATATCCGTTTACCGGAACTTTTTAACTGAAGATAAAAGAAAACGAACAGATATCACTAAGTGAATAGTAAATTACAACTAAAACTCAAAATATTATGCATTTTGATATATCAATCCCCAATTATAATTTATACCTTAGAAAAGAAATCACTGTCCAAATAAAAGGGTAGTAGAAACGAGCGCGGGCGTATGAAGGAGTCGAGACTAAAATTAGACGATGGTATTAAAATCCTTCTCACAAACAGTCACGTACAAAACAAACGTCCCTCTCGTAATGAATGTACTCATAAATCTACGGGAAAGTCATTTCATTACACGGACTTCATTTCGGCTATCCATCGATGAAACTTTCTATATATACATGATTTACTCGAGTAATAAATAAATATAAAAACTGATAACATTTGCTAACCGTACGTCAATGTGGACGTGAATGATCCCCCGCATCATGTTTGGTTTATTTAGAACTAGCCCATGCCCACTCAAGCGTTCCTTTATGTGGGCATTGGAACAATATTCTTACTAAACGAATGACAACACTGTCGCCTAGTTGTCAACACTACAACCTAGATGGAAGCACCATCGTTTCACAGGACGTTACATGACATATTCTACATATATAGTTAACATCAGCATTATTATCAGATATCATTCGTATACTGGCCAACCTTCCCAAATGAACGACATTTAGCTTTTTTTCATTTCCTATCGATAACGAATAGATAATAGTTAGCACAGAGGTAATTAATGCATCAATAATAAGACTTAATAACTGAAAGACACTTCTCTAGGTCAACCAATGCTTGGTCTACTTTTTCTGTCTCTCTCTCTC
>DVPD01000556.1:0-11041 GCA_018237605.1 Apyrrothrix (Melanopyge) sp. n. Burns01
TTTCTGGCCGAAACCGAAACTCAGGCCGAAACTAGATTTCTTGGCCGAAACTGGCCGAAACCGAAACCGAAACCGAAACCGAACTTTCGGTCGGTCATTAATATTAACATCTTGAGACATCTCAACATATGGCCACCTGACTCTAAATTACGCTGATCCTACGCGACGGTAACCAGACGACCGATACACATACTTGTAATGTATACATGTACAGATATATTGTTATAAGCAGACACAGAATAAATATTTATGCTCATCACACAAATATTCATTCATCATATCTGGGTGGGAATCGAACTTGCGACCCCTGAGTCAGCATTCAGGTTCACTTACCACTGGACCAGTGGATTATAAGTAGACATCTTATATGCAAGTCTTTATTCAACTCACAAACACCCACAAATAAACATACACAATTATGTGCTTAGGTGTATACGTGCGATTATATACCTGTGCACATCGGTGTGTCTGTGTGTGCCTTGTGAATCAGTATCGTGCACCACTGTCATTGCGTAGTCAGAAGTTTCATTGTCTCTTTGACACGTACTTATAATATTATCTTAATATTAACCAATTATCATTTTTTTTATATTGTACACGTAGCTGATTGATAGGTGGTAATTTTTAGCAATAAATAGGCACGCCCTCACATTATTTATAAACTTAGCGGTCGCTTCACAAGGACCCCTTACACTAGGAGTGCACGCTGTAGGCGACATGGACAAAACCATAGCGGGTAAATATGTAACTCTCATAGATTATAAGAAGTTAAATTCATAATTTATACAGGATGGGAGGCGGCCACTTTGGATCAAGTATATTCCCGCACTGCACTATAGCATAGTGAGTAGTATGCACGAAGGGCTCATTACTGAACATTTTATACCTATATAGTACTTTTCCAAAATATTCCACGTGAACAGATGCACAAAAAGATTCATGCTTATTTGAAATTATGACATTGAAAAAAAATTGTGTACATTTCTTTATTTTACTAATATTTTGAAAATGTATATATGAAATATATAATTTTAATGTTAAGTTAGTGAGATAAGGAAATGGTAACCCGATTATATTATTAGGCACCAATAGTCTGTGGATGTCGAGAATGATGACCTTCCATCACACGATCACGTAAATGTTATTTCAAATATTACCGCCAACAAGAATACCTGTACGACAATACCATGTGACATCATACGACATGCTCTTAGGAAAATTCTATAATACGTGCCGTGCTAATTGTTTAAGTAGACAGACAGATGGATGTAAATTATTTGCAACGTCCGCGGCGAGTGGAGCACGCCTCGCACGTCGCTGAACAAACTGTTCAAGCAGTATTTCGCGTACACCACAATCTAATTGACCAATATTTAGATTGCGCCACAGTAAAAAAAAATGTACATACATATATGTATATTGCACATCCGTCGCGTAATTAGCAATCGCTTTGCTTACTGCTTATTTGTGAACTAGGCTTTGCCGCCATTAGCAATGTTGATTGGGAAACAACTAATAGTCCTTGCTTGTACCATCGATATATAAATTCTTATATCTGCCGGTTTAGTTAATCGATTGTAATGCCCAAACAAAGCCTTATACGTCCCTTAAAACCACGACGAAATCAGAGTTTTACGTTTACGTTACCTGATACGTGACTAATGAAATACGTAACATCACGCTTGGAATCCCCGAAGAAGTTGGCAGAGGAGTGTAGTACCCTCCCTCTTTTCGTTACGTTTACATCCCAATACGGATAGGTGGTGAGTCTATTGTCACACACCGGGCACAGATCCGTACTCCGAGCCAATATTAAAATTTCAAATTTTAGAAAATCCAATAATACTTGACCTGGAATTTGAACCCAGTACCTCTCAACACGATCAACAAGGCACTCAATGTAATGTAATGTCGAGTAATGAAATATTTATATAATATCGCGTCATACTCATAACTCCGAACTGGTCTATGCGTTGTCATGACTGTGAAACACACACAAAGACAAATCAACAAAAGACCAGCATCGGAGCAGATATGTAGGTGTAATAAAAGCATCGTTTAAACGTCTGAAACCTTCTGTGGCACGGTCACCGTGGTGCCAAATGGGTAGCCAATGAATTCTTATCAAAATTTTCGTTCCTTATTAATCTCTTTTGTTTTCTAATATAAATATGCGATGAGATACACTTCGCTATGCAGTATCTTTCAACATGAGCGTTAGGTTAACGGCTGTTGTTTGGGGGCCCCAATGTTGTATTTGTTTAAATTAATGTCGTCGGTATTACAAAAAAAAAAACGCTTACAAGGCCACCCACCGGGCCGCCGGGAATGGATATCAAATTTTTTTCCTCCAATTCTATTTACTAGCAACAAAAATGTTACGATCACAATTTTATATTTTCCTGTAGTCAATAATGTACGTGACGTTTTGAATTCAAACGTGTTGTAGTGAATCCCATAAAATACGCATAAATTATGCGCAAAAACAAGTATAACAGTATATCAGCGATCATAGATTAAGATAAGCATTTGTTTTACCGCTAAATTTAACAAATAGCGTATCTCGTATTGTTTTTGCTCACACCCCTCCCCCTCTACTCTTCCTCCTCCCACCTTGTGGGGAAAATTATGTGTACATGAACTAATCAAATCCAAAAAGGTTAAATTTTGAAAACAGAATTATCTCTGTTCGTGTTCGTCTATATAAAAAACTTTAAGTAACTTTACACTAGTATTATAGAGTCATGTGAATTTTTCGTTTCCCTCCCGCGCTCCTCTTCCAAACTGCGCTGAGCTTGCCAAATATCTAAACCCGTAAAGGTCAATGGAACCGAAACTGTATTTTCACATAGGCATTTAGTGAATAGACATTTTCTAGGCAAGCGTGCTACATCCTAGGCTGCATCCCGCTTTCCATCAGGTGGGATAGCAGTCAAACGCGAGCCTATAGTAAAATAAATAATAAAAAAAATATTAGGACAAAATGTCTCTGCGCTCTCATTCCCCTTTACATATATATTTATTATGACTTATCGAGTAAGTTAGGTAATGCTAGCAATTTGGGGGAAAAAACTGGTATTAGTGGCAGTACAAGTACAAATATCTAACCTGATCAACGTTGCCAAGTTATTTATTTTAATGGCGTATGTTTTATTTACACACATAACAAATTTGTATTTTTAATACATTTACAGTGCATGTACATATTCTTTGGCATTTCTACGAAATATTGCAGGCGTTGAATAAATGGTAAGCCAAGACTCGAACCCCGAGCCAGAACAGCACAAATTCGTTCAGCAAGAACTGTGATTTAGGCACGAGACAACCGCGAAATTCCACTTACAGTGCACACCTTAAGCGATTTCGTTTGAATCTCTTCCTTCCTGTTAAACATTAAAAGATACAGATACAAAGTGCAGATGACGAAACGTACTTACCAGTGTACATTATAATACTATATAACTATATTATATAATAATGATGATAAAGACGTTTGACGTCTTAATATCCTTGAGTTTGTACTATCATAAACCGGTTGGATGTTCACCGTTAGTTCCAATTATGTATTCATTTTATTTTATCCAGTTATTGCACGTTGAATTAGACCAGTTGATTTGTTAGTGAAACGTATGTTCGTCCAAAAGTGTGAAATGTGATAATTATGTTAAAGAAATGAAAGTAGAATTCAATAGCTTTAGTTTATAAGTGACTATGTTTTTTATTACGTTTTATATAATAAATATTTAAATCGGTTCATATAATTATTTTGCATTTATGAAAAAAAAATTGAGTCTGTTTATACAAATAATTTCTGTTTATAAAATTATTTGAAAATGTTTTTATAGAATGAATTTAGATTCATAGATATTTTTTTTCTGCTATAAAGTTATCAAGATGCATCAAAACAAGTACATCTCTGCACTATGACAGCAAAAATGAAATCTTCGATTTATGTAAACACATTATTCTCAGCTCGGTCACCGTTTGCAAAGACAGGTCCATATGTATAATTTAACGAGTAAATTGAACTATAAATGTAGAGGGTATTTTAAACTGAAACGTATACGTTTACGTGGAGGACAGGGGCGGGGTGTGTGGTGGGAGGGGCAAGGTCACCGCCGAACTGCACGCGAGGGCTGACACGGCGCGTGCAGCGGCTAATCGCTCCAGACGCTATTTCGGTACCGGACTCGTTCGTTAACCATAACAATGGGCGAAGAGCGCTGGCTGGCGCTGCGGCCATGTCGGTGGCCGCGCGACGCCGACGTGCCGCGAATAGCCCGTCAGCTGAGCGGCTCGGCCTTGACCCCCTGAGGGAGGCTGGCGCGGACGCTTCATTGAGCCGAGAGGGGCGCGCCGCCGCATCCCTCGCGCCCCGACTCTGCCCTGGCGGTCACGACCTTCCCCGCCCTACCCGTTCGCTTTATTTCCGATTGTATTTTATTGTCAAACCGATTGCGCTGTGATGAAATTTTCTTATTTAGTGTTATCTAACGTATGTATAAACAAAATATGCAAAAGTTGAACGGTTGTCTAAAAGACGGTTTTTAATTAAAAACGAAATTAATATTAGGAATTTTGTCTTCATTTTCGTTCCAAATATGTGAAGCAAAGTAAGAGAATATACGAAAGTAATTTTTGCTTCTTTCTTTGTATATTTGTCCTTTTATTAGGTACCTACTAGCTACACACCTTCATTTGACTTTAGTGTAGATAATTTTTGAGCATTTAGATCAATTTTTAAATAAATCTATTTGGTCAAAAAATGTTTTTAGACTACCTATTCAATCATACAACAGAAACTTGAATCCTTAATTTAATTCAGGTGAAGATTTAAAAAAAATGTGAAAATGAAAACACTTATGTCATATGTCATTAGAGAATATGTGTGGTGGATGTGGAATAGTTGTCATCAATTCTCTAAATGAAAAGGTTCTTTTTAACCATTTAAAGTTTCAACCCTTACTTTCACTCTTAAATAATGAGTTTTGCTACATACTTGATACACATGAATCATTTTTATTAGAGTTTTAAACAAGTACAGAATTTCAATTCATGAGACTGTATTTGCACTCACTCCACACAATTTCAATCCCTATTTTACACTGTTAGAGATTGAATTTCACGAACTCGTTTAGGCCATGTAAGGTAGCGATAGTCCAAAATTTCATAATTCTAACGTTGGTAGATTCGGCTGTGCGTTGATGAGTCATGCGAAAAAGCTTTTCTTTTTATAATATTAGTTTAGAATAAAATTTTACATAACATAACGACTGTAAACCCCCAAGAGGTAAGGCAGAAGAGTGTAATGCAATCCCACGTTTAACCAGTTACGTTTACGTCTCATTATGGAATAGGTGGGATGTCTATTGCCGTACATCGAGCACAAATTCAGAATCCGAGCCATTACTAGAAATTTCTACTAAATATCTAAGATAGAAAAATTCAATAGTACCCTACCAGGAATTTGAACCCAGGAGCTCTCGATAACAAAACCTCTCGAAACCAACACGACCAACGAGGCAGTGGTAAAATTGAATTGTAGTCAGTATTTATTAAGAAAGTTGAAAAATAGATCTATGCACCAGCCGCCATGATCGTGTTTGGATATGCGAAACACCAATGAATCACCACCAGTGAACACCACACCAGAAGCTCCAAAGCGTCGGTAGCAACGAAATGACTTACTGTAATTTCTTCAGTAATTTTTAGAGAAACGGAACGGAACATTTCAACGGGAACAGTATACTAATGGCAAATAATGTGACGTCATTGGTTCTGTAAGCGATATAATACAATGTGCTCCAATACATTTTACTCACGTCCCGCTGTCGAAGAGTATTTCATTTTGTAGGAAATTTTACTTGCACGGTGTATCTATATGTAGGATAACAATAAGATGTGATAAAACAGTGACGACATAAACACCGCGCCACCCGATACAGGGCGTGCGTGTGATGGAACATAACCACGCTGACAGATTTTGTGGAACAATGAGCGATGCCCCGTTACAGTGATGTATGGCCAAACAATGGACACCTGACGCCGCGGTGCCTGACACTCGACACCGCCGACGCGCACTCCGGCCTACTCTCTCCGCGTTCGGCGCCACCGAGCCTCACTTTATAATATGCCTTTGTTTGCGCTTACTTACTATTGCATTCAATTCGATAAATTATACTGCTGCACTTCCGCTTATCTTTTATCTAAAAGCCTATATATCAAATACTTGAGATATAAACAGTTAATGCTAAAATGTTGTTTATTATTGATAAACAGTTTTCGTGTTCGAATTACCAAATTCGTATGCTGTAGAAAGATAACGATTATAATTAAACTGTTTGATGAACGCCTCAAACCTATATGATCGTCCAGTGAGAGTCACAACTTAACACATACCATGGTTGCACGATACAGTTATTAAATCGTGATACATTGGAAGAAAACAGCTTGAAGAAAAATACTCTCAACCGTCTTTGTATAATCACTCTCAACCTGAAATTAATTAGTCCTGTATATTGATTGACCTTCGTAAAAACAATTTTAGGGTCAGTCAAAGATGATATCGTACACAACCGCTTCGTACCTCGTTGTAGATCAGACAGAAATGTTTCGCGAGCGAGAGTTCGATCGTTCATTCAGTCTGACACTTCCGTGATAGACGATGGCACGGCTAATGTAAACGCGTCGAGCGCGGCCGCAGAGCTGCGCCAACGCTGTCGGTTTCCTCACGTTTAACGCCCGCCGGTTTCCTCACGTTTGCCGCAAAATTACACGCGTCGCGAGCTACGCCATTGCGAAACCATTGTCCTCCGCCAAGCAATTCTATTGTTTCATATTTAACGTTAACATTTGAACAAATATACGCTCGCCTTGGCCGCCGAGCTGAGTGAGTGCTCGTACGAGTAATGTCATTTAACTACTTATACATGCGAACAATAACCTCGCGCTCTTTTGTTAGTACGACACTGTACAGATATTTTTAATTGTCATTGATTTTCGTGAATTTCAATATTCCACTACGTTAAATATTTCTAGGCTGATCTTAATCCTGTCTTAACACTTGTAGTGTTTCACATGCATCTTACAATATTATTAAATTGTAATAAGAATCTCCGATAAGGTGTAACACCCTCTAATGTAATTATTCAACATCGACATCTCTTATATAAATATTGGCCGTTCATATCCAAGGCCGCAGCTTTTGTCGATTAATTCGACATACTGTTTGACTTATATTTCTTTCAAAATCCAATGCCTTCGGGAATATTCCATAATGGTGCTGTTTTTTTTCGAACGACGCGTGAAAGTCCAAAAGCTCTCGAAAATATCGTCAGCCCGCTGACGTCACTGCCGCAGTCACAAGCGCACAGAATAAATCAGGGACGCATGACTCATTCGCTGCCCGTCACTCCTCGTGACCGTAGAAATCAGAACAATACAGTAGAATGCAATGGGACATCTTGCTTTGTTTTCCCGTCGTGTTTTTATAATGTCAAAAATCTCTGTTGTGGTTTTATATATGGCATGTGTGTGTGTGTTGTGCTTTGATGTCTTTTAATGTTTGCCTTAAAAATTGAGCTCTATCTAAGCTAGACACATAACGCGTTTCTTGTTAGTCCTCATCCCGAAGAACGCATTTTTCACTGATACCATACCATGATACCAGTGAATACGTCATGATCGAGCCTTTTACCATTCCACTCTTCGACACGAGTTTCCTCTCACAATGAAAAGTGAACGCTTATACTTAAATTGTTTGTATGTCACAGGAAGCATTATACACGAACTTTCTATTATGCATAAGCAATTCGTTTTAAAAATGACTGTTACATTGCCTTTTAAAATAACATTTGGAAGATAATACAACATCCCACCGCTTACTACATTCAGTAAAATAGTGTGCATATAGTTACTGTAAACTATAACGTAACATAAAGCATGTAATCTCCGAAGAGGTAGACTGCCTCGTTGGTCGAGTGACTGCAAGCGCCACTGCTAATCGAAAGGTCCTGGGTTAGATTCTCGGGACGGGTACTATTGGATTTTTTTAACTTAGATTTTTTAGTTGAAATGTCTGTTCTGGCCCGAAGTCTGGAATTGTGCCCGGTTTGTGCCAATAGGTTCACCAATCACCACCTGTTCCGTGGTGGGACGTAAACGTAACTGGTGAGACCTGGAAGTGTGTACTACACTCCTCTTGTATACATTAGAACTGCGATGAATAATAGCCCTCAAACTAAAATCCCATAATGTTAACAGTTTACTAACTGGACACGGTACTGGTATATTCGCAGCTTTAGCTAACGATGTGAACGAATGTTGCCTAAACGAGGTGCCTAATAATACGTCGGCCTCGGAACAAAATGCGGATTATAAGCTTCCACAAAAGTATAATAACTGACAATAGTTGACATATATCACAGCAATATTTCGCAATACGTTTCATTGCGGCTTCGCACTCGCGCGGGTAATGCTGGGTGTTTGGTTGGCTGTATGTTAGATATTGTGCTGCGGCCAGTATCGATTTCGAATTGAATGCCGTTTTGCGAATTTTAAAAGTGTATTATATATTCATTTTCCAATTTTAAAATGAAACTGAAAATCCTCATTAAATGCTTCTGTAATTAAAAACTGTTTTCGAAATCCGTGTTTCAGAATCCCATTAAAGCGTCGGAACCGACTGAATTGGTACCAGTCGGAGATTTGCTCACTAACTATTAATAAATCGATGGCAGCGGTGAGGTGAAATTAACACCTATTATCTTTGTGTATGAAAACAGGAATTACATAACGAAATTGTATTAAACATCATAGGATTTTCGTTACTTCATTTAATTTATGTTATCGTCCCGAACCCGGAGGCTGCTTTCACTATCTCATAAAGAAATTACCCAAATGTGACCCGTGCGCCTTTCTCCGTCGAAGATCTTTTGGTTCCTTTTGATCATTGTTAGCCGGGTGTCTCGTAAAAGATACGTGGGTCAAACTCTAGCCCAGGCACGGAATGCCCTGGAGGCAAATAAGTTCAGCCTTCCGATGAGGTAAACCTACTGTTCTTTAAAGTTAAAAAGGGGAATTATTGTTTAATGTGTTATTCTCTCGCTTCCTCATTAAGTATGTCATATTAGCCATCACGACGTAGACCTTTTTTCTATTGGTTTTTTGATTATGTGGTAGTAAATGCAGCTGTGTTTAACACGGACTTTTGTTACGAACGGTGAAAGGTCAAGCGATTAAGGTTGTCGTGATTCAGTGTTGACTTTTAGTTTTGTGAATGGCTGAAAATAGCCGCCCGAGACAATAGTGTGTTGTGCTGTGACAGCGAAAAAATTCGTACGAAGTGGTACAGGGTACGGTGTGGGGAGCTGAGAAAGCGGTTTATAAATGATGTATATAAAGATGTGCTAAATACTAACACGTTACAGATTTCTTAGAATCGTTTAAATCTGTCATTCGGTTTAACGTACAGCTTTCGATATATTATTATTACGTATATTTCATATATCGTAAATTAATCGATAAACTTAAAACGATTTGTTTTCGTTGGCTGGTGTGTAGTGCGCATGCTATTTTTGTAGTTGCCAAAATGTCCCCTCTTATAACTGTGGTGTCTAGTCAGAAGTAAACTCGCTTCAGTACTGTCACGTAACTATATGCCGTTGGCACTCTTGTCTATGTAGCGTCAGCTGGTGCGGGGTACGTTTTTGAAAATAGAAGGTGTGTTGAATAATTTCATACGATAAGAGAAGATTGGTGTTGGTTGTTACAGGTGAGTGCGGCCCCCCGGGCGCCACGTGCATGTCTCTATCATGCTGGACTGCCTCTGGTAAGATCGCGCTGAATTTCCCACCTCACCCCGCCGCTAGCCACCTTGCTTCCCCCTGTGTTAGATAAACAAACACATTTTGTACACTTCCCCAATGCATATATTTCACGTCCACCTATCCGGCAACGATAATGCCGATTGATCATATTTAGATGTTTCTCGATACGTTGATGTCATACTACAAATAGACATATTATTACATAATGATCGTATGCATGCTTGCTTGCTTCGTTTCTATCTTTATTTTCTGTATACCTTTAAACGCTAGGGATTTGTCATAGGGCAGAATAGTTGAAGACCCGATAACGATAATATCACATCACAGCTGAATAGTGTTATCCTCACCAGCATATACTGAGAGTTAATGTTGTTGTGCAATAAAATCTATACGCAGGGCTGCCCATAATCGTGTTAACTTAAGATTTATGAATTATATAATTCCTCGGGCTATTCCAGTAATATCATTTGCTCATATGGGCATTGCTTAAGCATAAATCGTTAGTTTCAATACATAGACGTTGAAATGCTTTTCATGACGGATAGTTATCGCGGATGACTGCATGCACAGATCGAACCGCGTTGCGTCGGTGATTCGTGGGTGTTTATTATCTTGTTTTTTTTTGTTGTTTACTCGACAGGAAACATGTGCCAATAACGATGTCCGGTGAACTGGAAAACTTTTAATCGTTTCAACAAGTAGCAATATAATGATTAGCTCACTCGTGGGTACACATGCGCAAGCAAGTCACCGTACCGACTGAGTATGTTTGTTCGCGGTGGTCAGTATGGTCAGGTGTGGGCGGCACGGCGATGCGACGCGAGGTACCGCCGCGGTTAAATGCCAAGGGCGCCCGCGCCCCCGCTGCGACGTCTTACTGCCTCAGTTTCTACGTTATACAAATCTAATTGCTGTCAACTATACACATCGCAAAAACTAGTTGCATCAGTTGATTCTCCAGTAAACATAAAATTTGGAAATTTCACAAATTCTGCTAACACCTCCGTTTGTTCCAGGACTACTATTGTTTTAAAATGTTGTATAAATGAACCATGATTCGTTTTGTTCGGCGTGGCCTTGACATAAATTATGTGAGCAATAGTATATATTTATATTGTTTTTGTCTCCTGCCATGATTGGCTCTTTTTCTGTATATAACGTAACATCACGCCCATAATCCCCGAAGAGGTAGGCAGAGGAGTGTAGTACACTCC
>DVPD01000557.1:0-11040 GCA_018237605.1 Apyrrothrix (Melanopyge) sp. n. Burns01
ATTTATTTGGTCCAGATAGGTGAGTCTTGGCCTCCCTCGGCACCTGCGTTCATCTACATTCGCATTGTATATCTGTTCTGCATTGGAGCATGCCTTTTCTCATTTTTACACCGATACTCTCTTTCATGCAAAGCATCTTCGTAGATTTATTTTATTTTTATAAATTTATGTTATTTTTACTTAATTAAAACTACACGCACCAGTAATCATAGGCACATTGGCACCATAGACGGAGCCTCTCCTCTGCAGCACCACGGGCGCAGGCGGCTGGCCGTTCTGCGCCGGCGTCGTATTGTTCCCGTTGGTGACGCCCGCGCTCAGCACGCCTATCGTGTCGTCGAACGTCATAGCTTTGATGTTCAACGAAGCCAGAATAGCTTCCTTGTCGGCCAGCGTCGGGTCATCGTTGGATGGCACCTTCGCTGACAGGATGCAGCACATATCACACAAGTTCACGTTCACTGCACGCAAGTCGGCCCGGCTTAGCGGTGAACCCTGCGAATAAAAAATGTCGTCAATGATTTAATTACTTTTGGTTGCAGCTGATGTCAATATAATTCTAATTTAACTACTAGAAATCATTAAACTATTGCAAGTTATTATTTATATATTTTTATATATAGTTGGTTTGTTCTTTTGTTAGGTGAGGAGTTTTGTTTTTTTTTCAAACTGTCGCTGAAAGCGCGCAAACGAATGCGGACCAATTCCTCCGACTATACTTTTCCGCGCAATGAACAAATCCAGCTAAAATGCTGATCGACATATCTACGAATTATAATATTATGATTTATACTCGTAGTACTTACATTCAACACAGAAATCTTGGGTAGATTCTGAAGCATTTTCCACTCTCTTCGGATATATTCGACGCTGCCCACGATGACGACGTGCTTCAGCTCGTGATAGTGAAAGTTGGACGCTCTTAGCGGCATTACCAAATTCCTCAGGCCTATCAGCGGCGAGTCCGGGTCCGCGAATAGGCACACTACCACGTGCCCGTTCAGTACTGTCATTGCCGCTTGGTTTCTGTCCTATGAAAAATATTAACACTTTTTTTATTTTATGTATCACCAGTAATCGAAAAACATGACCAGTTCAGTTAATATTAGAAAGAATTATGAGGTTCATTTATTTATTTGAACTCAATTTTTTATACGTAGATTACTATTTACATTTATGCTTGGATTAGGGTAAAATAAAAAATGGATATCGGGATAATTTCGTATACATATATCGTATTTCTTTGAAACCGGCGTGCATGTATGAAGAGAGTGATGAATATAGAAGAAGCGCGGCAGGTTAGTAAGGATACATATATTTGGCACTTGGTGCTCTCCGCCTATTCCTTGAAGGACCTGGCGCAAAGATACGTATGTATGTATAAAGAACGAAACATTTAGTTTTCTTGGAGAATAATGCTTAAATTATTGTTACTGCATGTACAACCTGACTACTAAAATAATTTAATTCGTGGACTTACTAATATGCAATCTTCCAGATTCCTAGCGGGACTCCAATGGAACATCCCAGTGGAGTCATATTTCATTTCAGTCTTTTCGAAATCGAAGTCCTTCGACTGGTCGTCCGCCAGGCCAGCTGGCAGACTGACGCCATTGCTGTTTTGATTGCCGCCGCTGCTCCTGCTCGTTGGCCTGCCGGTTTAAAAAAAATACATTGACATTTGCAGCCTTGTAAGACTTTTAGCGGGAAATGTAATATGTATGTGCAAAATGTTTGTTAGCTTATTAGAATTTGAATTAAAATTTTGTTTATATTGTTTTGATGTTAGATACATTTTAAATTATTGTGATAAATAAACGTTAAGTAGATAAACAGTGGAAAAATGATTTAATCAAAATCTATGTTCTTTTATTATGTTACCAAGAAAATATTTAAGTCCTAGTTTTTCATTTGAGTATTAGAAAATAATTTTAATTTAACTTAATTCGACTATTGTATAGGTATATTAATTTGTGGGTTACTATACAATGATATAGTCTTGGCAAGATAATAAAATACGAAAAGTATGAAAGATAAAATAACAATTACTTATGAAAAATCTAATCCTCAACGGCTATTTACAAAATTTCGTCGTATTAATAATTAGCTAACGTAACCTTCAAATTATAAAAAATGGATTCAATTGTATGAAAATACACAATACATGTCTCAGGAATACAAACGAAAAAAATATATATGTACATGCCGCTGTCTACATAATCACACTGTGTGGCGTGCTCTGACTGTGCTGATGTACTACAAGCTTCGCTATGAACTACTTCGACTTTTCATTTCTATTTTACCATAGCTTCTTTTAAAAAACTCTAGAGCTTAATCCTACTAATAACATCGTACCTAAAACGTATTAGTTAGTTGTTACCATAGCATTTCAAATCGAAGTTTTATGGAGATTTTATTCTTATTATGCCATTTAATATAATTATGCCTCTGAGTTTCGATAGGGCATATATTATAATGTATTTGTTTTGTACCCGCCAACCACCAGAGGGCGCTTTACTTTGCTGTCTAAATCTTCTTCGACGCTACTTATATAATGAAAGGTGATTTCTGAAAATTTTATGATGTGTCTGGAACTTTAAATATGACTTTTATAGAAAACACAATAAAAATATTGTTGCTATGGTTACAATGTGTGTTCCGTTTTAGTACAAAGTTAATAGTAGGATAGGAATCTACGAATAATATTAAATAAAATGTCTAAGTGATGTTATCTTATAATAGTAGGGAGTTACATGAGTTTTTTCACTTCGTAGGCAAGATGATAGGCTTGGTAATTCGTATCCTGCTCTTGCGGATTCCTGTAAATGCCAAAGATTCATCTCTATTTGTTTTAGAGATTATTTGACAGTAATAAATATGTGCATACAAATAATTACATTATTAAATAATCACATTTATTCACGTCGTGTCGTGCATTGTGCGTTACTGTAACATAAGGAGGACTCACATCATATATATTATATTTAACAAGTAGTATTTGTATAGCATCTTTAAATTTGATAGTAGTAGCACTGAGTCTGGATTTGTGCCTAGTGTATGGCAATATACTTACGACCTATTCCATGTTGGGACGTGCAACACAACCGGTGAATCACGGGAGTGTACTCCTCTGTAAATCACTTCGGGGAAATGTCGTGATGCAGTAAAACTATACATCAAGTTAAATATATTTCTGATATGAGTCGTCCTTACACAGAAAAGAAGACATCGAAGTTCCAGATAAAGCTTTACTTTGGTCTATAATTATTACAATAAATAAGAATCATAGTGTAATAGTTGTAATTTAATGTCGTTTATTAGTTTATTATTATCATTATTTTTAACACAATATCACTGTTTAGCACGTTGATTGACTGTTAATAATAATTATGTTGATATGTAGTTATTACATACTCGCCTTTCTTTCATAGCAATACCTATTGCATGTTTATTACATTTTACGTGAAAGCGTCTAAACACCTTGGTGTTTGATAAGAATAAATGATATAAAAAATTATAAACAGTACTAAGTATCTGTTATATTATACCTAACACCTTCTTTTAGAAATTATCTATTGTACTATTAACGCAGATCTCTTATCAGGTGTCCCTAGGAAGTTAATTGTTTTGAGAAATACATAAACAGTTCTTATATCTATGTACTTATATAAAAGATAATTATTGTATTACATACAAAATATTTTCAACTTCAAGAAGTGAAATATCTACCCGTAACCTTTAACTTTTAAAATGACGAACCAAGCTTTTATTTTCCTACAAATTAAAAATGGCGTCGTTACGACACATTAAATAACATTCCTATTTACGACCAATAAGCATAACAATACAGTCACGATGTAAATAAAGTTTCGGTTAAGTGTATGTCTTAAAATATCTGTCAGGTAAAATTTTAAAACACATTCCAGTACTTACGTGTCTGGCGGTGCCCTATTGACGTTCGGTTTCACCTTGTTGACCTGGCGGGTGGTGGTCGTGTTCATCAGCTGGTTCGCCATCGGAGACAGCAGCGCGTTTGGTGCTGCACTCCGATGGTTACGATTTATCACTACAGGAGAAAAGGACACATCATCATCGCTTTATAGCTCCACAGGGGACTCCTCTCAGACTGAGAAGTGTTGTTGAAGGGCAAGGACAAAATTATTGAACCAAGAGCAGACGTTTTGTTTACTTGTCAATTTAAAAATAATCAATGAATTAAAGATAGCAGATTAAAAAAATGTTTATTTATATTTAATAGATGCAGACTATGACGTATCTGGAGTTTTCTAGAGTGGATGTAATTGTTTGAGGGCGTGATTTGGAACCCGGTGATAGTACAATATATAGTAGGCATATTCATTCCAACCTACATTCCGAATGATTGGGTTATACGTAAATATGAATACATGTAAATATTAATACATTCGGCATGTGGGATTCATAAGAATTTATTCACAGGACCAAACATTTACGGGTAGGTGTAGTATCAAAATGCCAAACCTTTTAATTAATTGGGTTTGAGTTATTAACAATGTATTTAAATAAAAGAAAAATTGTCTAAGCTCTTTGCATCGTCTGTTCGTGCTTGTTCACTTAAAGCAGCTTTAATTTACGTTATGGACCTTGTTGATTTTGCACCTGTACATATTAAAATGTCATATCTATTGCGAAAATAAATGCACTCGCTGCAGTCCCTTTTGCGTTTCACAAGCAGGGCTGCACTTGCAGAATGCTCGGGGCATTAACCACCATGCTGCTCCATTGTGAACCGGCGGGGACAATATTCTATTTAAAATTAAGCCTATATATTGTACACCTGTTTTAATATCTATATTATAGGTAGGTGTAATAAATTTAATGTCTGACCTATGTTCATTAAAACTAATTAAGAGAAAAAGCTTGTTTTTAAAATTACTTATTTTTATATAATATTGCATACTTACAACTGATATCTTCCCCCCGTTCTCGTGCTACTTCACCTGAACAGTAATTAACATAAGCTATAGTTTTCATTCTATAAACCAAACCAATCCATAATTATAAACTGCACTTGAACAATATTTTTATTTCTGTAAATTGACCAATTCTTAAAGCAATTCAGTTAAATGAAAATTATTGCTCTCATTATAAAAGGATATTTATTAAGTAATTAATTTATGCACTCGATGAATGTTAACGATTTAGTTAGTAACGTATTAGTTTAGAGTACTACAACGTAAGCCCAACAACAGCGCATTCAAAACATCAACGATACAATTAAAGGTTAAATGTCATGAGACAGGTATCTGCAATGCTCGGCGCAGGCATTAGAAAATGAAGAAATCAACAAGTAGCGATACTGACTGCTCCGAATGACAAAAGCTTAGTATAACTCAAATGTATTACAGAAAATCCTAATGAGATCTACATATAAGCGGCTCTGTTGAAAAAATATCGCTACGTGTTTTTTTCTTTGATAATATCTATAGCAAAGGAGTACAAACCAGAAATAATGATGATAATATCCGCTTTAGAGTTTACCAAGAAGCACAGGTCGATATGAAATCGTTAAGTAATCGTTTCTCAATTCATTTGGTTAATGACAAAATAAATGTTATGCAAAACCAAGGGATAATACCGTGACAGAAAGATCTCGTTCGAAGTTATACTCCTAAAGACAGTATCCAGAATATCCCCTTGAAGGGACAAACAAATCGCAGAGGCGATAGAATAGAACGCTAGTCGGAGCCAGGGGACATGCTTAATGGGAGTTTTCGTTATACCGATGGCTCTTTCATTGCCACTCATTGTCGGTGCTCGCTATGAAAAATGCGTGGAAAGCATCTAAGTGCAAAGTTCCGATAACCTATGGAAAAGCGTATCGCTGGCTGCTTGATGTATGGGCCGATGATAAAGTAAATAAAATAAAAATAAAACACTCAGTCCTCAGCCTGAGGTGTACCTCGAACATGGACCTTCTTGGGCAACTCTGGCGGCGTGAAGGTGGGGGGAGGATGGTGGTCATCTGCAAAACATCAGCACAAGATCGCATTCCGATACACCACTTAATCGATTGTACTTCACAACGCAAATATACAGCGTGTTGTTCACATAATTTGTCATATATCCAACTTTATATGGAATACACAGTGTACATCTGTCCTCACCTTTTACAATTTAAACACTGAAGCCTTTTAATTCTGCATCAATAACAATGATAGCAATTAGAAAATCAACAATACCATGAATTGATTTTGAAGCAAATTTGGCAAAGGTGACACCAAATGCACTCGAGACATTGCACAAATATATTGATTAAAACAATTTACGAGTAAGAATAACAGTTGATACAATAACACAACTACAACGTTCACATGCAACAAACAAAGTACAAATACACAAACAAACAAACAAATAAACAACCAAACATATTAAACACTAACTACTAAACAAGCACGTGTGAGTACTAAACCTATACTAATTGCTATTAGTTAAGTTTTCATTACTTTGCAAATCCTATAGAATAATGGAAATAAGGCTAGTGTATCAGGTAATAGTTGGTAAATGATTACAACAGATGATTGTATCTTGAGAGAAATGGGACTAGATCTACAATAATGACGTCGTTATCTAGGAAAATGAAACTGAAGTTACTTATTAGCGTATGAATGTACCATTTTTTCGTCGGAACGCGAGACAGTAGCCATTCACTGCGGAATCCTTATGTCTCTATCGAGGCGGGGATATCTAATTCAAATTAAATGTTCCCCTTTCAGGGCGGCAATCATTAGAAAAAATTTTAAATTCAAAGCATAATAAATACGTACGTATGAATCTATAACTTCACAACATCAATATTTGAGGGCCTATTGATGCATAAATTAGGGTTCAAAATACACCTATAAAATATTTTCAATTGATAATATAATTAGTAACATCAAGAACAAGACCAAAATAAAATTACATCACAACGTGTCTCACGATGTTTACATCGGCTAATAGAAAGGCAAACGGCTAACTGCTGTATAAATGCACATAGATAAACGTATACATAGGTGAAATATTAATCAACAACATCGCCGAGGACGCCATTGAATAATGCGCAAACAACTTTGGCTATCACGCTTTTAGAGATTCACCAAATGGAACATCTGAAAGTCACAGAGCTAAGTAGTTGCTAGCTATTAATCAAGGTCCATGGATTTTTGATTAAGATTTCATCCTGTAACAAGACAATGATAACAAGACACGATTTTGCTAACCGCATTGGTGGGTGATATACCACTTTCACCATCGCACCGCGAACACCACATTGACATGAACATTGAATTGTATGCACAGTTTTTACGTACTTGCCCTGCCAACCATCTGGACGGCTCGTACGCCTTTCCTGAATGTAGCCACTGAACCGAGAAACAATAGTTTATAATCTTATTCGTCATAACATTGACTTATATTACCTGAATAATAAGTTGCATACGTATGATAATAAGGCACATACATATATCGTCAATAATATATATTAATACATTGCGAACAGAAATGCAAAGCTCAGGGATATTCCAGCTGACCTTTTAGCAAGATTATGTTCCTAATTCCTGACCGATAATTATAATTAATTATGTATTATTACACACAAAACGACCAAGAAACAAAAAGATAGTTTTCGACCGCGTGATACCAAAAATAACGTTGTTATATACAATAAGGTTCAGCGTTAACCTACAATTTGTGGCTATTACTACCCTTAGCTGCTGCGGCTATGAAAGCCGTGACCGCGACTATTTCCCTACGAATCTCAGAGTAAGCGCTGGCATACTTAGTTGATTACTCGTGAGAAGGCCTTGCTGCTAATCTAGCGTGTATCTTTTATTGTGAATTAGCAAATACTGTAGCCCAGTTTGTAAATTATGAGCGATGGTTAGTCGATGCAAACAAACTAAACGTGTTTAAGGCACGGTAATATTGTATGCCATTGCCACTCCGTACCGTCAGGACAACCGCGATACGTATTAACACTTTGTTTCACCATCCCAGTCTGCATCATCATCATTCCGACATCTGCAAAAATCCAAACACTGACACTCGCGAAGGGTACGCCCGCGTTCGATGGACGATGGGACGTCGATGTTACAATTCGATAGAACCATACAACTGAATGTGAATTCGAATGCGAATACAGCTCGAGTGATAATGGCGATAGGAATGTGAATCTACCAAGTTCGCCGGTGATGTGATGAGTGGCGACCGTATCTCTCTCGACCTCGTATTAGTCACTGTCAATAGCACAGACAAGCCGAAACTGTTCTATGAAGCCTTTGTGTAATCTCCAAAGCTCACTCTTTGATTTGTAGCGTTTTGCGATTAACTTCACTCTGTATTGTTCTGAGACATGCTTTCGTGGATTTGCAATTGCAAAGAAACTTCGTTTAGCTAGGTGTTTCGGGGGTAAATGAGGGTGCAATTTTGCAGTTCGCATATTAAATTCTACTTATTTAATTAAGTTCATGCAATATTGCCTGGACTGGGCTTTGAAGTGCATCATATCAATTCATATCTAGGTTGTGGTCAGTATTCTAACAACTTTCGTGATTAAAACAGTGTTCGTGATTCAAAACTAATCAACAGTGTAACTACACGCTCAAATCATGTTCGATTTCGATATGTCCCTATAAGATTGTATGATGCACTAAACGCTCTCAGATACGTATCGGAAAAGAGCGAGTAATATCTCAAAAGGCATTGAAATGGTGGTGTCAGAGTGCTTTGTCGTGGCAATATCCATTCACGAGCGAGCGGACATACACAATGATCGCTAATTAGGGTGTGAACGAGCACGGTTCAAGGATGCCTTGCAACCGATCCAGTCTGTGAGGTACGGACGCAACACCACTAAAGCAACTCAAAAATCATATAGACACGAAAATAAATATTGGAAAACTTCAATCTTTATGGTTAGGTGTGGTGCAAGTTACCTATGTCGGCTCCAACCTTCCGCTGGTGCGCGGTCACTAAAAGTTGAGCCGATTATTTGATTATTGTCTCACAGATATATGTAGGTAAGAGTAAAAAGTGTGATTAATATCAAATATGCTGTGTTTACGGATCCCTACAGTGTAATTTACAGATTATGTTGACAGTATTCTTACGGGTGTTTCTTTCGTAACCACGAAGACACAGCTCGTGAACTCAAATTATTAGCACAAGAATATTCCAGAAAGAATGTCACAGAATTACTATAATTAATTTATTACGTACGGGTAAAACTATTTATTTTTCTTATATTTATTGCCCTGCGTGGTAAAATATTTCATTAATAACTTAAATATTTGATTTAAGACAAAATGAAAATGATCTTACAGTTTTTGCATTTGCATTTTTTGATGAGCGTTTCATCTTTGATGTCTTCGTGGCAAGCCTTACAGTAGTACCAGGCTCTGGAATATTAAATTATATACTTCTTAGCACTAGGAAAAATAATACAATTAATGTATCCGCCTTCCAATACTATTTGTCAAAATTATGAACGTTATATTATTATTTAATAATTTTTGTTCCCTTTGCTGTGGTTTGTTAAGTATATTTTCCAATGAGGGCATGCAATTGACGAAAATTAATTAATCTTTAAATTTCTAGTCATATGTCTTAAATTATTTTTTCTGCTTTTTATTGCTCCTTTTTAAATTTCATATCATTTTATTGTAATATTCCAATGGCGGTTTTTTCTTTAAAGTGAGTATCTCGTCAATAAAAAAAATTTTACCTTTTAACTTCGTCTGCGGACTGCGCAATAAAGAATCCTTGAGTGTTGGCGTGAATTTTCACGTTCCGAGGGTTGATGGAGATCTTACTGTCAGCGCCTTCCTCGCCCTTAATTTCGATCGCCAAAAGCAGCAACTTCAGCTTCGTGAAGCACAATCTGGGGAAAATCGTATCGCTATATCCACGAAAGTGCAAACAAAATGATTTTAGTCAATTAATGTGTGTACCTCAAACAATAGTGTATTGTAGTCATAGGGTAAAAGATATTTCTTCATGAATGACGACTTAATCTAACGAACAGGAATTAAATTAATAAAATAGTAAATCGGATGTGTTTTTATAATAACAAACGATGAAGGTCTTTAAACTGCTATTGCTTACTAAAATAATAAATAAAATATGAATTTTTTTATTTTATTTTCATGTAAATACTTACCTAAAAAAGTTATTAATTGTTACACAAATGCGTTTCATGCAAAAAACTATATCAGTTTTATTCCAACAGTATTGTTGTTAAATACTCGGATAAGTGTAAACTACTCGATAAGGCAATTATAACGAATAAATGGGAAGATGGAAAAAAGTGATGTACAAAATACACATATAATAGGAAAGAGCCAGACTAATTTTAACATTTAAACAATAGAATGTGGAAATATATTAAACTTTTATAAGCAAGACGAAGGAAAAATACAAATATTTGATATATAAAAGAAAACAAATATATACAAATATAAAATAAATAATAAAATTCGGCGAGTGTTATTCTAAAAATTAGAAAAATTTATTTATCTCATTTACATTTCCAACAGCCTTTTGACTACTACGTAGGACTATAAAGGCACGGAACCCCTTACAAACGATAGAGGAATTAAGCATACTTCACCATGGTGCTCCAGTGAAAGTAGCCAGTAGTAGTCAAATAAGAAATTATCCTTCAAAAGTTATACTTCAAAATCTTTAACCATGAGATTGATATCAAACGCAAATGTTTCGCTGAGAGAAGCTACTAAAATAGCGTGCGGCTAGAATAACTACTTAAAGAGAATTTCAAAATTCAGTATAATATATAGGTGCTTTCACATCTAATGTTATTTACCCATCCAACATGCACAATCTAATCTGTGAATCAGAACGTTGCATTAGTCATGATATCCTACGACGTGGTGACAATAGTGGATTAAGTGCACATTCAAATAGCTAGGATCAATACAGTATATAAGGTAAGGTGCGGGATCGGTTGCCCAAGGATCTTTGGGGTCTTACTCGCTCGCTTGGGGGAAGCTCATCCCTGTGAAG
>DVPD01000558.1:0-11037 GCA_018237605.1 Apyrrothrix (Melanopyge) sp. n. Burns01
CTATATAAATAAATGATTTTGACTTTGACTTTGACTTAAAATTCAAATGATTTTTTTTTCGTGTTTTGTTCATGTGAGTTAAATAATGTCTTCCAAATTTAACTGTTATTTTTAAAGTTTAGTTAACGGCAGCTCAGAAATTAAGAAGTAAAACATAAGGGAATCTAAAATTATATAATTTTCAACGTAATATTTGAATGGAGCTGGTGTGAAAAAAAATTATGATAGCTTTGTGGTATTATATTTCAGAAACATCTACTGTTCACACCAAGTCCAAAACGGTATAATTCTATAGGTTTAAGTTCCAAGAGCAGTTTTTTATAAAAAAAAATCAGAATCAATAAGCATTCTCAAGGTTTGAAGTAGTTGGTATTCTTAGTAAAATCTGTGAGAGGTGTATTGTGGTCAGCAAATGAAATAGCCGGTTATTAACACTCCTACCCTGTCTCCATAAATTGTATTTCCATGATTTTAGTTCGATGTGTACAAAATAATCAAATTCTTTCACTTTGTTGAGGCTGCTGTAATTATCTAGCTAAATGGATAATATGGTTCAATATTTGTAATACATAATACACCTATACAAAAAAAGATAATACTCGTCACCAAAGGCATATGTAATAAACGGTAGACCCCGCAGGCCATAACTGTTATTTCCATGTATGGTTTTGCTGGACGTATCGGTTGGATAATTTGAGTTATTAAAAAGAACACATTGCTTAACATTTTTCAACAATATTTCTAAAACGAAGGAATCTACTTTGAAAAAATTGGTGTTTTCGATGCAGGTTTTTTGTGGCATGGAAAAAGGAAATTAAAATAAAATAATTTCCAAGTTATTTTAAAAAAAGATTTGTCTAAATATTCCGAAGCAATATATCTCTGACTAAAATATCGATTTCGATAAAATTGGTGGCTTTCGATGCAGTTTTTTGCGCTTAAAAGCCGATTTATTCAACCCGTTGAAAATTTATGAAAGGTTTACATAAATTCGGATAAAAGCAATAATTTCTGAATTTTCAAAAATTTTGGATTATCATTGCAGTTAAAAGCATATCTAGAAAACTACTGGACTTCGAAAGATAAAGTTTAGTGTTTGTCGTGCGGAATGATCAGCTATATATATCACTCACAGTTCATTGATTCATCTGTATATTACAAGAGATGTGCCGGATCGCTTAAAACATAAATCCGCGGATACGAATAAGAATATGGATCATTGGTGTCAAGATCCGCGAAAACGGAAACTGATCTCAACTTAGCAGTACAAGTTAATGCTGTAATGATAGTTATGTTTCATAGTATTTTGAATATCATTATAAAGATTATTTAATTAATATGTTATAACTTTGTTATATTTCATTAATTTATTAAGCATATCACAGAGACTATCTATACAAAGACTTTTACGTACCTAGTAAAGCGTAACAGTACAAAGAATCTTTCAATATTTGCTGCGTGATTTAAGCAATATAAATGTAAATAAAATATTTTAAGAATGTAAAGACATATTAAATAGACTTTAGTGTTATTTCATTGCTCCTCAATCTAACTTATATATCAATATTTCGAATATGAAATGAAATTTATAAATATAAAAGGTCCGTTTGAAATCTGATTATCCGGCACATCATTAGTTATGAAATTTGATTGATATTGAAATCTGATTATCCGGCACATCATTAGTTATGAAATTTGATTGATATTGAAATCTGATTATCCGGCACATCAGTAGTTATGTTGTATGTGGTCACTTGAGCTTTATTATAGAAAATACCGCCTTGGTCAAAAGCATTAGGCCCCCCCAATAAAGTTACCGTACACCTGTCCTATTTGAACAATGACTTTATTATTCCTTTCAAAAGCGATACCGGCGTCATAAAACGCTATTTACCACGACGAAAAAATACAAAAAAATAATTCTGACTTGTGCAGAAACAAAAGATAAAAACACTTCAAATGAATACTTACATATACATTATGTGTAATTATGTAATTCCAATAAAAACTAAGCAAATTAGTAGTTAGTTACTATACGGGTAATGGTAACTAGGACATATGGTTATTTACGACGATTGTAGATTGTTAATTTCTGCCAGCATGTCCAGTATCAGTTAGATAAATGCGAATATTACTAACGTCATAATCGACTTTCAGGTTCAGAACAATCCAATAGCGTTTTGCGTGAATAACTGAGCGATCATCAAAAATCAAGTTCTCAGATAACTGATTCCTAACTTCAAGACCTGGCGTGCCAAACTCTTAGAGATAATGCTAAACCACCCAATTTTCATTTTTTTTTGGCATCCGGGAACAGGTTAAAGAACAGATATCTGGCGCTGATGGTATTCCATTAGAAGTTTATAAGTATGACGGACCGTGTATACAGTTGGAAACGGGAACCAGATAGACAGTACCCGCGCTAACAGGACGTTTTTAAACGTCACCTCACGGCTTGTGGCATTCCCATTGATCGTTGAGACGGATGGTTGAAAGTTGAAATTGAAAGGGACAACCTAGATGAAAAACCTGGAACTCGCAAAAGTCTTCCAAAACCCTTCCATCTACATTTAAATTTATAACAACGTTGGCTAACTCTTATGCTCGCAATGTAACCGGGTGTTTAAAACCAAAATTGGTTTTGCAAGTCATCTACGACCTCACGCCAAAAATTACACATAACTCAGGTCGTTTATAGGTGGTAGAACCCTCCTTGTACGTTGAAATTTGGACACTTAACGATATGTAATTCCAATAATGTTGATCCCGAAGTCACACGCTAGAAAAAGAAAATATCGACATACCTTATTGCACTACCCTTTTAAGTATTTCCTTCTCAATAACACGTGAACGCATATGTTAAGTTCGCGATAACTGGCACCAGACGGCTAAAGGGTTAAACCCACTTACACTGACAATAGCATGCCCCTTGAATTAAAGACAACATCTGAGCGACGTAATACAGCTCTATACACATCATCGAATAACGTTAGCATATGTCCTGAGGTGTTTGCGTCCAGTCCACACGTATAATAAATGGTCTTCACGTTTTGTTGTCTTTTGTGTGGTTTTTGTGTATTACTGTATTAAGACATATTGTACCCACTTTCTCTGTAATTTAATACATATTTGTATTTTTGATGAAACTTATAAACACAATCAAAAACAATCGATTTTACCAATATGTAAACGTAGTATAATTTTACGCAATTTGCTATAACTTATGCATTACTGTTGACAACAGTCATGCAAGTATGGCAGCAAACCCAACATGAACATATATTTTTATAAACTAGATATATCTTTTACACTTCTATTTCATTTCTATAAAAAGAAATATTGAATAGTGTTTATTATTGCTTACATTTACAGTGAGGGTTATTCAGTTAGGTAGATTAGTATGAAATTTAGCATAAATATGGATTATTATGAAGCAATTATATTAATCGCACACACAATTACAAAATTGACACTTTATAAATTTGAATTTTATGTTTCTGAAAGGATCATCAAAAATGAATTTTTTACATCTCATATTCAAATAAACCTCAATTAAGAGACCTAATACACAAAAGTGCGTACGTATATGTTGGCGGCATGTTGTATATCCGGTATTCTATAGAATGTATGTAAGACAATGATGTATTGAAAGATTCTTTTACAGGTAATCATTATTATAAGTATTCAATAGAATTCCAAATATACACTATGTCAATGTGTAAAACATTACCGTACCATGCTACAAATGCACATGCAATAATACTATACTACCTACACACGCACACATTGTGACAGCGGATAAGGAACTCGTCAGTGTATGTCTGGTCACAATTACGTAACCGTTGGGGTTTGTACGATTTTGGTAAATTTTTGTAAGTATTAATCCATTAAATAATAAAAATTTAGAAATTACTCATCCATATTTATAATAACAATGATGATACTAAAGCAATGTGTCGTTAATTTGTGAATGAATTTGCGACATTTAGTTAAATAATACATTTATATATTTTTTGTTAATAAGAACAAAGTACAGCACGAAATAGAATTTAATATAGAAAAATATAGTGTTCTTAAAAACCATTATAAATTATACACCACACACACTTTACAACGATTCCCTTGTCTTTTTTCAAATTAAGTATACTTTTCACATTCAGGATCAAATAAAAGACCGCAAAAAAATATAAAGAACAAAATAAAATCCATAGGTAAATTAAATTACAGTTTTACCTATGGAATTTTACTAAACAAAATTAAAATTAAGCACCTGTAAGGGAGCTGGCATGATGATATAATACTAAAAATAATTTTATTGTCATAAAGTAATCCACATCTTCGACAGTTCAATTTGTGGCTATGTGTTCATCATAAGTAACAGTTTGCAGACAAGGGCCAGCAGTCTTCAAGGTCAATCAAGTTGCGAAACAGGGGCTTGACGTTAAAAAAATACTAGTATGAAGGTTTAATACATAGTTGAAGCAATTCAAGTAAGAAATTAGAAAACGTACTGGAATACTTTATAAGTCAATTCTACAAGTAATTAGTTTATACCGTTGCAGGTATTATGTTATCAAACCTTCATATTTGACTTAAGAGAAATGCTGAAAAAATCCGTAACTACAATTATCTTAACCGAAACACAGCAAGGCACGTGCGTGGCAGTAGAAATCGTAAGGTTCTAATCTACCACTTGTACGTACATTCGGCATGAAAACGTGAATAAAACAAAATCACTAAAATGTTAATAAAATCACTATTGGTGACAAACGAGTTTTATTTTGTAAAATTAGCAACTGAACAGCAACATGCCAAAGATTAACGGTCAGACTATTCTAGTAATAAATTCGAATAAAGTATTTTCTAATAGTAGCTTAATTGATTGCACGTAAATGTCATTATAATAAAGAAAAAAATAAGGTAATAGAAAGAATTTAAACTTAGTTCGCTAGGTGATTAAAGGGAAATATAATTGTTTTGAAACTTACCTCTGCAACTTTACCAATTATATACAAATACAAGAATAAAATAAAGATTTTACGATCCAATTATGATTTGAATAGGTATTAGTGTACTTTTTAGAATAAATCACAAACTATACTTTCTTCAAAAATGAAACGTCAATACCAAAATTTTGCAATATCGATTGTTTTAATAACGTAACATAATGAAATAATTAAATGTAAGTACTTCTTCACGTTGAAAGTTTCGATATAATAATTGTACTATAGATCTACAGGAATTGCCCACTTCAACCGAACTAATATAATAAAAAAGGCACAATAGGAAAATAAAATATAACAAATAAAATAAAAAATAAAAAACCACTTTAATCTCATGCATATCATAAAATAAAAAATTAAAAAGCCTTATGTTCGGGCCACATGTATGTTTACATCAAAACATCGAATGACATACACACTTATGAAAATAAAGCAACATTTATTCGTATGTTTTCTTACAAGTACTTTTTACTAAAAAGTATTATTTTACCACAATAAAAGAAAACATGCATTTCTTTCAATAATATTGTTACATAAAAATATATGTATTTAAAATTAAATCAAATATATATATTTATATATACATACACATATAAAAAGACCTGTTTAAGTGTCAAGTTAGACTTGTGTTTTATTAATTCTAATCTTATAAAAATGGACTTTTGAAAACAATTTTGCCCATTTTCCACGATTTCTAAAGTAAAACAGTCTTGTCTGGTCAGTTATGTAGAATGGTAATTGTGGGAAATTTAAAAGATATGTCTTTATTGTTATGAATATACGTTAACGTTGATTTTGTTTGTGGTCCCAAGCTTTATGTTCTATACATATAGCTTATATTAGAGTAACTAAAACAGAATAGTATCCTCAACCAATACAAAAAATTCCAATATATTGATTTTCTTCCTCAAATCCAGAGATTACGTTTTTAGCAACTTTGTAATTGAAACAAAACCCAAATGACTACACGTATTAAGTGGATGATTTTTATACCGTTATTTTTTTACGAATTTTACGTTATTTTCAGTTATTCTCCCCCGGCTTGTTTTGTAGTGCTTTGCATTTTTTTGTATGTTTTTGTATATAATATATCACCCGTAACGTTTTAGGCGCAGTGTCCTAATTCGCGTTCAGTTCAATATTCCTTTTTCGCAGTTTTTTTTGTGGTCGGTCCATTTCGCAATTGATCTAATTCGCGTTTAATTCAATCCGGGGTTGGGTCAAAAAATGCATTACGAAAATAATAAAACCTTCCTAATGCTATAATATATATGCATAAGCATGTTACAAAATCACATGTATTATTACAATACCAGACGAATCAATGAAGCCAAAATTGTTTGACACAATGCACCATGCATTGGATTGAACGCGAATTTAACAATAACTCATAGATCCCAGAAGTAAAGTGAATGAGGTTAAAAGCTTATAAAAACATGGAACCACTGTTCGTATATTGTTACTGTACGTTTGTGTTGTGTAAATATTTTGAATAATAAAATAATACCCCGTCCCGACGAGCGTTCACACGAAAGTAATAAAAATTGTAAAATGACGAACAGATCAGATAGCAGTTGGCAACTGCACAACTGTTATACCTCGCTGAAAACAAAACCGTAAGTTAAGTGTTACTTCTTTTTTCCATTCGCACCGGAATTTTTAATTTTATCGCGATTTTCTTGTCGCGAGAGCTGCGCGGCGATGTCCTCGTCGGAGGGCCCGGAGAGGCGCGCGCAGTCCGGCAGCTCCGACTCTGGCAGGAACGGCGTCTCGGTGCCCGTGGTGCCGATCACCAGCACGTTCCTCTTCAGATCAATATTGCACTGCGGACAATGTCCAACTTACAGCAATATCCTCAAGTTATGTCGTACATTGTACGTCTTGACCGCGCATGCGTAGTAACGATCGCAGTAATGCTTAACCGTACTGGGTGTCTAAGGCTAGGTTTTCGTTAAAATAATATATTACGGTGATAGTAGTAACGATTGTGAATGCATTCGTTTAAATGTTCCATATTCACTAGTACAATTTTATAAATTTTGTAATAAATTTATTTTCCTTTGAAGATGAATTATTTTAGTTTTTTTTGTTAAATTTTTAAAAGAAAATAAAGGTTTTTTTGATAGGAAAAAAAATTAGCTCAGAGATTTGAAGTCGGAAACGACTGTACGTAAGCGTAAGTGCTATTTCGTCCACTGCACTGCGATGAATATTGCAATTGCAAACTTTGCAGAGTTGATGGTAACGGTTGGTGATATTTCTGTGAACATATACTCGTATGTGATTGTTTCGGCCACACGCTGCTATCGATAACTCACCCACTACTAGAATTTCTCAACACTTTTGTTCTAATGCACTTCGTTTTAAAATACATTCTAAATTATTTACACTGAATTGTTTAAAACAGTTTGATTTCAAAACTGATGCATTTGGTTAATAAAAAAAAGTGATTTTAAGTACAAATGATGGCTATTATAGAAAAAAAACAGATTAAAATACATGGAGCATACATTTTAAGTACATGCGCTCTGTACGACAGCCGCTCATCCTTCCCGATATTGGCATTAAGGTTCCCGATGATAATTTTAATATCGCCTTTGGGCGACAAGACAACCCTGAGACTCTGTGAAGCAGCCTAAGTTAAGATTGGAAGACAGATTGATTGCCAACATCAACAGATGGTCAGTGATGCCGTCGGACACATCTTGGAAAGACGGACTCTGATGAAAAAAACTGTTGACGTCGCCCCATTCAGCAACGAACTTAAGGGTCTGATTAATGATCTACAGCTAGATAAATGACTGAATAATAAAATTAATAATACAATGCAACATTCCCATGGTTCCATTAACGTTTTCATATTGATTATATTTAGACAAGTAGGGCTACAAAAATGAAAGATGTTAAAGAAATATGCAACTTTATGTCAAGCTGACATGCAGATCATAGTAGTCCAGGCTTCATATAGTAACTATAATCAGCAGAGCCAAACTCATCAAGCACAAGTTAAAATTCTTAATCCCGTTAGACTGTCGTGTGGGATGATCATATTTCACTTAAAACGTAAGGTCACGCCTGTAATCCTGGAAGAGGTAAGCAGAGGAGTGTAGACCACTCTCAGAGCGAGTCTATGGTCCTACATTGGGCACATTCTGAACTCCATGCCATTACTAGATATTGAATTTAAAATTCCAGATCAGAGCCACAATTAGAATTTCATTTATTTTTAACCACTAGTACTCAACCCGGGTTTTAATCCAGAACCTCTTGATCAGCAGTCGCGCTCGCAGCCACTCGATTAATGAGGCAGGCATATTATGAACATCATACACAATTCATAAACAAAATGAACACATACTTGATGTCTTTTCAGCATATCCAGCCCCAACAGCATATCCATAGGCTGTTCTTCCAAGACAGAGAATGAAGTGGTGAGGAAGTCCTGTTCAATTCTCATTTGAACCATATGGATGCGACCAATGATTCTTTGGACACCGACACCCTTCGCTATCCCTGCCCATCTGTGCGGATAAAAAGCAATATTGCATTTACAATATTATCAGATAACAAATATCATCAACAGTACACAAATAAACCAGTTGAGTACACTGCGTCATCCAAAACAGAGAAGAAAATTGATATCAAATGGCATCCTTATAAATTATTGCATAATGAACAAAGTTTAGTACTTAAAGAAAGAAATGATAGAGACGATTTAAAAGTACCACCATTTTTTACAAATATTAATAGTGAACTTAGAAATAATATTTGTATCTTTAATACTGTGAGCAAAGAAAAGATAAACAAGCTGAATCGACTCTGATAAACTCTTTCAAAAAGACAGACAGAAAATTATTGCAAACAAGAACATAGTTTAGTTGTACAAAGTTTAAATATATGATATTTTAAATATTTTGTCTTACAATTACAACAGATTTGTTTTAACAATGATACAATATGATAACAAGAATAGGTATGTGTTGTGGCAAGTTATATTTTATCAAAAATAAGCTGACCTGTTATCTACTAAACGCATAATGTTGCAGCGTTCTGCACAAGTGGCAGACATTATAGTAGTCTGAGCACCGGAATCAATAAAGGCCTTTACGGGAAAGCTGAAATAAATAAATGCGTAAATTCCATATCCTAGCAAAACAAAATAGCATTTCTTATAAACCATTCTATGACAAAAATAAAGCTATTTTAGAACTTTTATAATCTATTGATGTTATGTGAATAATTACATTGGAAATATACCACACGATGAAACAGAAACATTTTCATTTATAATATTTTTTTAATCTTGTGATTATAATCTTATTTAACTTCCATAATACCACTTTCAACCCAAATAAATATTGATTTCATAACCAGGAATCCAATTCCTGGTTATGAAATCAATGAAGATCTCTGAAGAAGATTTAATAATTGCTATCTAGCAATAACAACCAAAGTACGTCATTACGAATTTAAAATCGATTATGAATAAATAAGTTTACATACCCATTGACATGGCAATTTATGTATAACATGACAACCGTTCCAAAAGTTTCCGGGTTATGCTCCATGGCAGCTTCCATATTAGCTTCAATATTTTTCTGCCTTATCTCTTCAGCTATCATCCTCTGCGCCTCCGTATCGAATGGGTCGGAATTCATCATACTGTTAAAATTACGTTTCCAAATATAATTTATAAATTTACAAAATGTATATAATTAAATAAAAAACTATTCCTCATCTTTAAATATTACAAAAAGTTTTTCTAAAACAGTGTTTACGATTAATGTGGATTGCTGAACCGCAGTTTTATGATTAATGTGGATAAGTGATTTTTATTTGTCAAACTTAACTAATTTAAGTGCAGCAAATGTACAATGCACCAAATTTAAAATACATATTTCAAATTATGAGATCTTTTAAATAACTTCATTTCAATTTTTGAACTTTATTTTTATAGCTTAGCACAATAGCGATAGCTACATATTAATTACTTACCGAATACGCTGTTGCTGCCGTTCAGTCCTTGCTGAGATTTGGTCACGCAAAACAGAAGCAAACGTATCTACGAAACAAATATTTCAGATTTAGAACATATTTTCATGGAAAACTTAAAGTAAAAATGATAATAATTGGTCCTAATAAGAAACATGTCAGATATTTTTTTTACAATATTCGTCATTTGCTGGTGAATTGTTAATTATAATATAGAAATCACAGTTTTACTAAATTTTAAATTTGCTGTCTGGTATTTAATGTATTGATAATAAGCTAGAGATATTTTTATTATGGTCCCAACTGCATGGTGCAGTGCATTTGTTGCACATATTCAGCACTAAATCTGTTTGACAAAACGGTTAGTCTTAGTTTACATTTTTGGACTCCGCAATTCTAAATTTAATCAATAAGGCATTGTTCTGTTGTTATGATTTTAATGAACCTCAACTATTTTATCGTTCCAATGTGGCTTTCTTTCAGAACAAGATGGGTTAAGATCATAGTTTGCTACGCTGAACAAGAGCGTTGTGGCACACTTCACATCCATAGACGGAGAACTTTAAAGTGTGGCGGTTTCATTACGACGTGTTCCATCATCGTTACAGGCAGTAACATTTAATTATTATTTTTTTCTATGTGTCAGTATGCTGTTGATCCTAATGGCCTTCACAGCTTCACCGGGTTTTTGTGGCGAGCCCAAGTGGCTCCGCCTGGAAATACGAGACAGTGGGAGGGACAGGAGTGAGGCTCAGCACCGGACTGAACCTCCGGCTCCGCCCGGTGAGAGAGAGGGATAGGCTGTGCGATCGACCCATAGGCGCCTCCTGTGAGACTCGGACCTAGGCACGGATCGACACGGTGTGTGCTTTTCGGGGGGCGACGGGCCGAGACGGTCATTCATGCGGGGACTCCGCACGTCTGCCGAATGGAACGCGGTGTCTTCGTCCTCGCCGGCGGAGACGGTGCGTGTAGTAAGTGTTGTTGTTCAGTGTCTGGGAGGGTGACGAGTCCTCCGGAGAGGGCCTGTTTGCCAGTGTTA
>DVPD01000559.1:0-11035 GCA_018237605.1 Apyrrothrix (Melanopyge) sp. n. Burns01
TACGCAACAGCATTAGATAATTTGTCCACAACATCACCACCTGATGAAAATGATAGTACAACTCAAGCTTTTGATGAATATGAGCCTATCGAAGACGGATTACCCGCACTTTTCAGCAGACAAACTATTAACAAATACAGTAGTTTGTTCGGACAAGGGGGTGACAATTCAGAGCTTTTGGAAGAATTAAGGCTGGATCCAAACGGAACCTACAACGAACTAGCTGAAGATTTATCCGTACAAATGAGTCAGAATCCTCTCGCTTCCTCGCCTCAAATAAGAGAGCTAGCTCAAGTGTTTACCCACGCACTTTCCGCTTATTTACAAGACCCAGTTCAATTTAGGAAAGTTCTCTCTGAAATAAGACCAACACATCCTTCCTTTGGTGACATGCTTACAGCTACGGAAGAACCATCTAACACAGAACCAACGACGATCGTTAATGAGGACGATGAAGAAATACTAGGTTTTTCAGATGACCATAAAACAGAACACCACGTCAACACTCTGCGCGATAGTAAAGCTTTAAACATTGCCGCCGATTATAGAGAGGATCCTACGACCACCATAATGCCACCTATAACTATTACAACTACTACTACAGAAATTTTACCCTCATCCTTCGGATCTACTTCATATAGAAATCCGTTCAGGTGTTGCGGTAGAATTTCTGCATCCTATACTACTGCAGCAATTCCAAGAGAACCTTTGAGTACGCCGCTTCCATATACAAATAATTTTGGTGTCAATGTAAATACACCAAGCAACAACCCAAGTGAGAGTGCTACTACAGACAGTTATACGTTCCCGAGATATGGTGGCTTCCAAAATAATAAATTGATACGAGATAACACCGCTTACGGTACGGAAGTAGCGCCCACAGAATCGAAGCCTTTGAACGATTACATTGAAGTCACAAATCTGCCTACAGCTTGGGGTGTTGATATCTCTGAATCAACAGCGGCACCGAGTGCTCCTGCTTTTGAAAGTAAGAAAATTAGAACAACGATTGCTACTTTACCAACAACAACACCGGTTTATTTCACAGAAACGGACAGCATTGAAACAGAAAATGAAGAAGAATTACAAAGAGCACATAGCCAATCTTTCATTGCACCACAAAATAATAGTGTCCGACAAGGAAAACAATTGAAAATCGAAGATAAAACAGACGTCAAGAAACCTTCAGAAGATCTAGAAGCACCAACACTTCCTAATGTAGAAACTACTACATTACCAACCACTACTCAGATTAGTACAACCAACAGGGACCAAACTGAGACATTAACTACAATATCGCCGATACTAAGCAGTATATTTACGTCACCTGATAGCGAAAAAACTACTAACGATTTCCAATGGCCGACTACTTTTGGAAACTGGCAAAGTACTTTCGTCGACCCGATCACGCTGAATGATGGCTTAAGTCCCGCAGGACAAGAGCAAGGCTTATCCCAAATTGCACAACAAACTAATACATGGGCATTTAATACCGCTACTACTCCATCAGTGCAACATACAACTACTGCAGAACCAGTCTCGTCATCAACGATAAATGTAATCAATGTAGAAGTAAGCACACCCGCCAACAAACGAGAGGACAGAATTGGCCGCTTATTAAAAGATTCTACTTCAACAGAAGCAGCCCAAGATTTCACCACAATTACCGACACAGTTGTAGAAAAAGCAAAAGAAATTATGGGAGGTATGAATTCGACCACAACTGAGAAACTTATGAACGTTATGAAGAAAACTAAATCGAAAACCGTGAAGAGACTGATTCTTCTTCTAGTTCAAACGTGCGATGACGATCATAACTCGACCGCTGAGGCATCAAAGAAAGCGCTTTTAGAAGCTCTAATGGCAGTTTCGCAGAAAGATATGGAAGAGATCGCGCAGGAAGAAGGCTTAGATGATACACTAACAACGGCACCTGACACTGAGATCAAAACAACTGTTTATCAACGAAGAATGGACAGAATACCAGAACGAGAGAGTTTCAGACGTGGTAAAAGTTTAAACATTGACGCTAAAGCGATCAACTCTTTATCGAATCTTTCGACAACGGAAACTCCAAGGACAGAAGAAACTGAAGGTCCGACAACACTCAGTCCAAAAATTGGTGCTCGGGGTAGAGGGGGAAAAAGATTTCAGGGTAAAACCACGACAGATCAGCCTAAAACACCTTTAGATAGGCCATTTGCGGAAGCCAGAGTGGCACCGCAGGGCACCGAGTCGAAAGCGCAATCTGATACAAGAGCTATTGAACTTTTACGATCGTTATACACGATAGCAGCGCGTTGGGGCTGAACTTAGTATTTTGTTGTTGGTTTTGTCTATTTATATTTAGGGTTCAAACGTTGTAGCATAGCTACAGTTAAAGTTAAAAACAAGTTAAAAATTGTCAAGAAGAAAATTAGCCTAAATTTTACAACATTCACATTTGAAGAAATTGTTTATTTACTTTTGTACGTACGGTTTTTGTTACTCCAAATCCATTCATAAATTAAAATGCGTTTTGGTTATTTATGCAGGGTCATCTGTTTTAAGGAAACATTTTGGAATGATTTTCTTTTGTTTTTGGAGAACCCTAAATATAAAATCCTTAATGTGATTTAAATTGTAGATATCCGCGAACGTCAGGTCAAAACAGGCGCCATCACCTCTATACGTATATACCGTCCTGTACTGCGCCACCTGCGTCTCTGTCGTTCATTACTATTATTTAATTTAGAGATAAAATACTAAACACAATATATATGTATCTGAACATAAAATTTAGTTCCGATATCGATATAAATGTATTCATTGTTCATAATTAATAATATTTGTAGGGTAGCAAAGGATTAGGAAGGTTTTTAAAGCATTTGTGTAGAAAGCGAATGGGGGCGATGGATGAAGCTAATAATGTTACAATATTTCATTGTATACTAAGAATGAAGGTTGGTATTACTATATTAATATAGATTACTTAGTTAATTTATTTACGTTTGTTTTTATCGCGTTGTACTGCCAATAAGTATTTGTACGTTTGGCGAAAGGTGGAAAATTACATATATTTAATTTTCGCCTGTAATATTCACAGTTACCTACTGTATGTCTTAGCTATTGTTAACGTTACACTGCCAATAAATTTTATTGTAATATATTTTTAATATTTGTAGAATGTAAAATACTTTAGGACATATTTTTGTAGTAAATATTATAGAAAATTGAATGTTTTTTATTTTTTATTACTTTCTCCATATTAAAAAATCCCATAAGTATGCTTTATACAATTAGTGACATAATTAAATATCTAACGTTTAAACATATGAAAAACATTTCGTACATGAACTCATCAGTCAGTTACACTATCTCGGTATCCCACAATAAAAATCCTTAAAGAAGTAGTCAGACAGACAGTCAGTTATAAAATGACCGGCACAAGTAATGTACAGTACATTAATCACATATTCTGTAGGAAAATATCCGTAAACATCTTTATAAGAATTTTATAACCATATATTGTTATTTTCTATTTACGTGAATAATATTTTTTTAATGATAAGGTAAAAAAATACCCTTATGTTATCATAAAAGAGCTTTACTCACACCAACAATTACATAAACATGTAAAACCTTATTTAACGAGAACGGCGGTCTTCTTTCCCTTAATCTTCTTAGCCATGAAATTCTCGACGTCCTGCTCGGTGACCTTGTGGCCCGGCTTGAAGTATCTCTTCAATTTCCTCTTCTTCTTCATCATCGGTTTCGAGGCCGCAAGAGCTCCCCGACGCTGGAGAGACTCGAAACGTTCCCGGAGCAGGTTCGCTGCAAGTGAACAAATATGTCAGTAGGAATCGTTCAACGGTACCCTCCGCCATACACTGACATTCAAGCTCATTCAAGATAGGAAGTGGGTGTGGCCGGCTCACTGCTAGCGGAGAGAGTCCGGAGGTCGCCGCTGATGTCGGCGGGCAGCAGCAGGGGCGGCGGTGCGGCGGGCGCGCGGCGCGCGGCCAGCGCTGGCGGCGCGGCGGCGACGCGCGCGGCTCGGCGGAGGCGGCGCGCCGCGCGCGCCTCGCGCTGCCGGCTCTCTGTCGTGGATATCGAGGCTTGCAGCTTGCGGAGTCTGTGGGCACACGGGGCACATCATAACAGATTTCTTCAGACTGTGATCGTTCCTGATGGAAACCCTGATCACCTTCGGTTTGAAGAGTTCTAGATTACATATGTCCAAAAACACAGAGTTTTCAGGAGCGGCTATAAAATCCCTACCCGAAAAACTTAGATTATGGACAACCGAAAATGTAAAGGAGTAGGTGTTGAATGGATAAATACCTAAATAATAACTATGATCACTCACAGGCGTATAAAAATTAATATCCTATAAAAAAACTGTATGCCACCAACCAATGTACAAACTATTTATATATGTTATCAACCTGTATTAAAGTAATCAACGCAATGGACGAAATTGAACCAATGATCACTCACCATCACCTGACCGTCAATAATGTTTGTTCAACTATGTGCATGTTTCAATAATTCTGTTACAGAATAATACTATTTTCTTATTAAAATACACTCTTAGCTCCATCCAAAATAAATATGAGCATAAAGAAACTTACTTGTATAAATCAGTGATTTTTTTCTTCTCAATCTTTTCTCTCTTCAGCTTCTCTCTCTCTTCTATTCTCTCTCGCTGTTTTCTTCTAGCCTTTTGATCTTTCTTCTTGTTCTTGACCGGCGGATTGATAGCCTTGTACTCACTCTCCGATTCCGATTCAGGTTTTGGATCAGCAGCCGGATTATTTGGTTGGGGCAGACACGAGCTCATCTCTTCACGCCATTGATTCTGAAAAATTAAACAGTGTTCCATGAATGATGAAATGGCCAATGACAATTTCCTTTTGTAAAAACAATATCCGACGATTCTTGGCCGCAGAAAAATCGACGATTTTACAGTACCGATCATTTAGACCATTAGTCATTAAGACCTCTAGTTGTGGGTGGTCACAGATCAGACTTTAATTCCAGGTACCTAGTTAAAGTATCAAAATGCCGCAGAGCACAATGCGAGCCAGGCAAGCAAAGCCCGATAACAAGACACAAGTGCCTTATTCAAGTTTACAAGGCCCATCTATATGTCTTGAAATTGACAAGCTTCATAGAAGTGTGAAATAGTTCCCTCATAACAGAATAAGTAAAAGAAGTATCAAAAACTTATTGGCATACTTGTTTCACACATTGTCCTTACCTCCTTCGCCTCAGGGGTCACTTTCGCAAACATGCGTGTAGTTACTCTGTGCAGGTGGGCTTCACGCTTCATAATCTTCTGTTCATGCTGTACCACATCTTGGAGAAGTCCTTGGTGCTCCTAAAATTAATACCATATGTCAAATAGTACACAGAATGGTTTTGATATAAAAAGGTTTTTTTAATAGTAAAATTATAAGTCAATCTGCATATTAGTTGGTCTCAAAAGTTTCATTTAAAGGGAAAAGTTACTAAATGATCCCTTACCTATCTATATCTAAATATCTATAATGGAATTGCTAGAATGACTTTACCGACCTGATACGAAGGATTGTAACTAACACCAGGATGAGGAGGCTCCACTGCTGCTCTTGTGAGTAATGTTTTCGGTGGTGGTGGCTTAGCACGTAACCTCCTTGTAGTGGGTACATTATGCAATTGAGCCTCAGGAGATATAAACTCATCACACAATGTAGGAGATACTCTTTTTTCTTCTGGTACTAAAATATTTATTTACATGTCAGTAAATTTTTTCAACATAACTTCATAATGACCATATGACCACACCCATTAAAACAAGTAGTCTAGGTCAACAGGGTTTGGCTAGAACCTCTTTAAATGGATTAATGTAAATACAATTCAAGTAGTTCATTCTACTATGTTGTATAAAACCTAAATGTCATATGGAACCTGAAGCATACCAGAATAAAAATTAATAAGTAATGATGAAAGTTATTAGAACAAACCATTTTCTATTGATAATACCTCACATAAAGACCCATAGGTGGTAATTGTTGTCAACAGGCTGAAAACAGTTTTATGAAAAGAATCCACTAGGATTTGGCAATCAAAGATATAAATATATATACAGAATCATGGAGTTTTGAAGTTTCAGATTGTGACAGTTTATAACTGAGAAACAAAATGTAGCATTAAGTGACATCTATCTCTTAGTCCAAAATGTATATCAAGAGATGAGGGACAACTCACCATCCTCACCCCAAAGATTCTTATCAAAGGTCTGTCTGATTTGCTTAACTTTCCTTTTTTTATCAATTGCGATTTTTCTATTCTTTCTTGCTAACTCTACTTTTTTCTGTAAAGAACCTTTGACTAAACGTCTTTTTTCTGTCACTTTTGACAAAGCTGTGGCCTTCGAGCCTATTGGGTTTACACGATTTCTCTTTGCATTTGGATCTTGAACCTGTAATACAAAATGATAATAATTTAATATTTCTGAACTATTAGATTAAACATCAACAATCTGTCTTAGTCCACTGCTACATAGGTGTCCCCTTCGGGGGTTTTACCCATAATCCGCATGTTGGATATTGGGGATTACAGAACATGACTTTTCACACCACTTATGTTGCTGCCCATAGATAGCCAGAGCATGTAATAGTGCCTAGAAAGTCTGCACCACGCCACGATTAATCACAGCTAAGTTTATTCACCTCATGTGACATCCGGCATGTGGCAGGAAATGTATTCTTGCTGTGGCTCACTACAGATGATTATGTTAATATATTTTGCATCACTATCAAATTATCACTAGTCTTAGCTTTAGGCAACACCTAAGTACAAGAATGTACTCGAATGTGCTGACTTATCTCTATACACCAAAAATCATCTGAGTTATCTCTATACACCAAAAATAAAGATTCCAAAATATGTATAGTCTAACAATTTGCAACAAGACCTGCCTATTCATCTAGTGAGCAGATGAAGTTATAGGTTTGTGATAGTAACAGGTGAAGTGGTCATGAAGTTATAGGTTTGACTTCTATCTTAGACAAATATTTGTATTATAATGAAAGATATGTAAACTCAGAAAACTATAGGCTCATGTTTGACTGCTATCCCACCTGATGAAAAGTGGGATGCAGCCAAGGATGTAGCATGCTAGCCTAGAAAGTGCCTATTTACTCTTGTCTTGAATAACTCCAGGTTGTTATGAATCCTGAAAAATAGATGCTGGCAGGGAATTCCATTCTTTCACAGCCTGTGCCTATAATTATGTAGTTGTCCACTATGTGGTTAAAATAGCATATGTATTTTGCCATAGATATTATTATTTTTATTATTATTGGTTTATATTATCCTATACATTAATTAAAAAGCCTTACCTTAGATGCAGGCAGCAAGATTTCATAGCACTTAGGGGTATTTGCTAACAATGCTCTTTTTCTCAATTTTGCTGACATAGGCTTGACTTCAGGTTTCTCTTCTGGTTGCTCATCTCCAAGAGTGTCTATTACAAATAGCTCTTGGTCTGGCTTGTTTTCAAATTTACTAGAAAAAGAAAATATGATACAGATCTTAGTTAAATGGTAAAATTGGAAACATATTATCTTTGTGTAATTAAACTAAGTTTGTATTTTGATTACTTTAGTGCACTATGCTGGTCCAATGCGTCGATAGGTAAATAGAATGAAATATATAGCGAAATATTGTATTTCCTAAATGTAATTTTTAATCTTTCCTGACTCATCACATGTAACATCACGCCTGTAATCCCCGAAGATAGGTAGGTAGAGGAGTGTAATACACGCCCACGTTGCACCGGTTCCGTTTACGTCCCAATATGAAATATATGGTGAGCCTATTGCCATACACCGGGCACAAACCCAGACTCCGAGATACTACTAGAAATTTTAGAAAAATTCAATAGTACTCGGCTCGGGATTTGAACCCAGGACCTCTCGATCGGCCGGCACGCTTGCAACCAACAAGACCAACGAGGCCTTTATTGACATCACATGTTATTGACAGTAAACTTAACCTCACCCAAGTCTTTCTTCTAACCGCTGATCTTCTAAAAAGTCTTCAACATCGCGGATATCACAGTGTTTACGCCATGCTTTCTTGTTCTTTTTCGATACGTGTCTTTTTTTCTTTACGACCGACATATTTCTATTAGTAAATAATTTTTACACGAGCCCAACACAACACCAACACCATTTACACATAAAGTGACGTGAAACGTCAATGCCATTATGCTAAACAGACGTCCATTGCTTATAAGTTACAACGTCAAATATGTATAGATAGTAAAATTGTTACAAGCTCGACATGCTCAATAGCAACATTATTAATTTAAAATACTTTTCATTTAATTTGTCCTTTAGAAAAATTATAAAACGGCTGTTAATGTATTTTGTGCGATTCAATTTAAATTGAAGGAAGTGAAATATTAAACATTAATAATATTTTTCGTACTAAGAAGTTACGTGGAAGATCAGGAAGACTTAAAACAGTAGAAAATATTTGCATGGAGCGCACACGCTACAGAAGTGAAATTTCTTGCTGATTATTTGTAGATGAAGACTTGCATTACTTTATTTCCATGAAATGCATTATTGTTACCATAGAGAAAATATTTAATTAATGTTAGGCTAGTAAACAAATATGCCTCCGACACCTAGTAACATGATATCGATTTTCTTTGCTTTGATCAGTGGCTTTACAAGCGATGAAATACGCGGTGCGAGATGACTGACTATTATATTTTAATGTCTGCTCATTAAGAACCGGCTATTATTAAGGGGGTATTAACAACAGGAACAGATAGTACAAGCGGGCTTAATTAAAATTGATTTACTTAGAAAATCTGAATATCAATTAAAGGACTGACCATTTTACGTTAACGCAATCTCAGTGAACCGAGTCAGAAGACATGGAAAGTATTATTTTTAACGATAAAATCTTAATTGTCTTATATAGCATACAAGAATATTGGTGTCAGGATTATTTGAAAGCCGATTTAAATTTTTGTTGATGTTAGACTCAATACTTTTAAGTGAAAAATATCATAAATGTTAAGTTAAGTAAAATGGGTTATGTAAGTTTTTGTTGAAATCTGTATAATTATAATTTTTGAGTTATTCTTGTTCAAATGAATTCTCAGTACCTCTTGATCAACAGTCACATTTGCAACAACTGGACTAACGAAGCAGTACAATTATAGCATAATTTTAAAAATAAAAATGTTGAAATGAAGCATGAAAACTTACACTCTATTTAAACTTAAATCTTTATTTAACATAGAACCTCTTAGAAATATTTATCACAATTACAGGCTAAAAGACAAATTAAACTTTATCAACAATGGCATCAGCTAGGCGGCTCTGATGATTTTATTCATCACAATCTTCTTCTTCTTCAGCTTCCACTGTGTCTTCGTCAGCTGTTTCTGAAAAGTTTATATGATTGAGTTGTTTTGTTACTTTTATATTATTTCTTTCAAGATTTGTTTTTTTGCAATATCATGGTAATGTTAAAGTAAGTGTGCTTACCTGATATTTTTATGACATATTGAAAAGCCCTTACATATCTATTTTTAAAGAGTGTGTGTCTATTAGATACCTTAAAAAGCAGTTGCTGTGAATTAAAGGCTGAGGAGGCAGTCGGATTATTATATCAGATCGAAGCAAACCTACCTTACAAATTAATCAAATGTTTCAGATGCAGATGCTACCAAGTATAGAAGCCTGCTTTATCGCGTTTAAAATGATCGTTATTCGTCAATATTTTTTGTGATTTAGCAAAACTTTCCAGGTTTGAAAACGTCTGCAATTTGGAATGGGAGTCGAGCAATTCAATAGCTGGTTCATTTAGTATCTGTTGCTCTACAGATTGGTTTTGTATCTGTAGAGGCTCTAACTTGGGTTCAAATGCGGATTCTACCGGTTGAAACCGGATTTCGATGGAATTATCCTGTTCTAATTGACGTGGTTTTGCTACTGGCGATAAATCAAGAACTTTCAATTTTGGGAACTCTAATTCAGGAGTATTTTGAAGATTTATGGGATGTCCACGGGACTGCTGAAGATTTGAATGGTCCCAGGTGATCTTGGCAGTCGCCGGCGGTGGGTGACTCTGGATTTGGCCGGACCACTCTGAAAGAACGCAGAAAATCTCGCTTAACGAATCAAAGCAACGATTCGTCTATGGGCGAGAAAAGCAAAAATGCAGCAAATTTAGGAGAAACTGATTGAACTGTTGTACTATTTAGAAAATTGTAGTTATTTGGCGTTCTAATTATTCACTAATTTTGAGGTTCACTCTCATATTGAAAGATTGGGTCTGAGTAGTGTATCTAATTCAGTAGAACTATACGAGTTACGTATATTTTTAAGTATCTGTTTTTTATGTGACTCAAAATGCCTTCGTGAGGTGACGAAATTACAATGTACAAATAGGACGGGTGCTAGGTATTGTGGCAGATAAGCATTCCAGCAAATGTTAAGCATGCTAATGACTTATGTATATATAAATCATTTCCTGAATTCCTTCAAGTCTTCTCTAAAATACTTAACTATATTCAATACCCGCAATAACCTCCACACTGTCTCCTTGTCATACACTCCAATGTTTCAAGGACTGCGTCGGTAGTAACTTTAGCCTATATCTACAAATAGCTTGTTATATATTAACATACTAAGGTTATGTTGAGAATACAGAAAGTCAGGTAAGAGTTAGTCAAGCTTTAGTAAGTAAACATTTGAAAAAGTGAGATGTCGTAAAGTCAGAAGTAAATATAAGTCAATGGTCAGTAATAGAAAATTCAGTCAGAGTCGCATTGAAATGACAAAATTGTAACAAAAATATCTATTTTTTATTTTAAATACAACTTTTGTTTCACCATTATGGCTTAGACATCGCACTTAATCGAGCTAAATAACGCTGTTCTTTGAACTTTTTTATTTTCTCATTAAATAACTTGTGATGTTATAAAAAAATACAAAAATAAAAAAGTTTTCATATAAATTTCAATAAATATTAGATTATAATG